>JAYJMB010064813.1:30188-65458 GCA_036873735.1 Pouteria campechiana
GGACCTGGACAAACTTTATTTTTTGTTTAAGTTGATTAATTAAAAGGACTAGAACATGTCTTCTAAGAGACTACTTGAATAATGATAATGTATTGATTGTAGAAGTAATGAGAGTACGTAAAGATGAGCTATGAAATGGAACAAAGCCGACAGGCATACTCACTGTAGCGAAAAATAGAATTAAATTATTTACTTTCGATTTCATCAATCATCAACATGGTGGGAACCATCTAATTAGTGTCTGCATGATTGATAAATGTCGACAAAATTGCTCCAAATTCACAGGCTAAAAATAAAATTCACTTCCTAAAGCGATCTTAGAGCCTATAACCAATCATGTTAGAAGTAAAATTTGCCTGATAAAAAAAAACAAACATTGCCATTGGTCGTTGATATAGGAATAAAGAAAATACAAAAAAATGTTAATATTTAAAGATGTAGCCCATCTTAATAATCTACTGCGATGATTTCTTTAAACATCGAAGTAGATGTGCATTTTACATGTAACTGATGAATCCAATTACAGATACAAATAATAATGTGTTTAGAATAAAGTGCACATATGGATAGTTAAAATTACACCCTTTGTGCTTATCGTTTTGATTTGCATAGAGAACCAATCACTGTCAAATTTGAGTAGGGCATGAGCTGCAGAATCGATTTTGACTGTACCCTGGCCGTATAGCGTGGCGGTTTACGTGATCATGTATCTTTGTTTTGTTGGATACTCTGTCTCAACGTCTGTGAGCAAGACGAAGACAAATTGGTACTATTTTCCAGTGCAGTGTTCGCTTTTGCCGGTGCTGCGGCTCAACCATGCAATGCGTGTAGCCATTTCCCATATTTAGCCGCCCAAAATCCCCATGATGGTGGCTTTACAAATTACAAGAAACCCCAAATAAATAAAAAGGTCAAAAAGAAAGTTAAAAATAAATAAAAATAGACGCACCTCCGTTCTGGCAGCGGCATTCGGAAATCAAGAAAAGGGTACATCCACCGTTTGGCCCGGGCGTGGGTAGTGCCTCGCTCTTCCCCTCTCATTTTCTGAGCAGAGGGAAAAAGAGAAAAACCCTCGTGAATGAGATTTTCGACGCGAAATGCGAGTGAGATCCCTCCCGTCCTTAGGACCATCGCGACGGACAGAAAGAAACCCCACCCGTCTCCTCTTCCTCCTGTCTCAATACTCTCCCAACGGTACTTCAGCCTCCGAGCCTCTGCTTCAGCGCGCCTTTTCGACCCTTCGAGTCTGCGAATCCGAATATGCAGGTCTGCTCCGCAGAACGAGCTGGGAGGTTGAAGCAAGATTTCTGTTTGCTAACCGTTTTGATTTTCTTCGAAAAAAGGTTCCAACTTTCAACTTCACTTCCTCATTCCAGTGAGAATCGAAAGCTTCGCTGAGTGTTTTTACTGTGCTAGGATTTGCTATCGGTAACTGATTTTGAATAACGGTTAAAGGAGCGGAGCTTGTTCAGGCCCCTTTGTTGGGAAGGGCCAGTGATTGGATGGTTGCAGGGAATGGTTTTGGTGCTGGTTGCATTGCCGCTGCTGTTTGAATGGGGTAATGAATTTCATGACATGGTTTGGTTTTCCCACAATCGAGAGAGGCGGTTATGGCACATTGGCGGACCCCCCAGCAAATGCTTGAGTTTTCTTTCAGCTGCTGTCGTCTCGACTTCCCACCCGAGTGTTTGCTGTGGGTCCCATTTCGGTTTTGATCATGACCAGAGCTGTTCGAGGTAGGTTCCTCAAAGATGAGAATGGGGCCATCAGTGATCACCTCCGAAACCATGTGCATTTGACGAATTGCATTCACCTCAAGAACCACATGCACCGGCAGAGCCCCATCTTGGCTGAGCGGTCTCTTATGAGGGACCTCATTGTTCTCCAGAGGTCAAGGTCTCTCCGAGATCCGTCTACTAGTCCACCGTCCTGGCACTCTCCTTCTGTCATTGATTCCTTGGTGAGGAAGCTGGAGCAGGAAAATGGATTCCAGAGAGGAAGGAGGTCTATTGGGGTTGACAGGCAGAGGGAACCTGGCAGGCTGTCAGTCAGCTCCCCTCCTGTTGCCAGTGTAGCAACATCAAAAGTTGCTGCTGCAGAAGCAATCAGAGAGACTGAGGGTGCAGTTGGTTTTGGTGATCGAAGTAGTGCACATCGAGTGAGGGACGCTAGAAGGAGTAAAGGAGAGGAATCCAGCAGGAGAGCTCGCAAAAGTGATGTTTCAGGTGGAAGTGAAAGGCCCATTCGAGACGGCCAGGATTTGGGTGGGATCCATGCATTAGTTTCTCTGAAGGCAGAGACCAAAGATAGGAAAAACTCTTTTAAAGGGGATGGCCGTGGCTCAAATGTTTATCTTAAGACCCTCTCAGAACAACTAAAAGAAGGCCCAGTGGACAGCGAAGATGTGGAATCCTCCTGCACTGGACGCCATGGAAGGCATATGACTGCAGAAAAAATTACTGATGCACCAGAAACAAGCATACGTGGGTATTGCAATGGTTTGAGCAGGGCAAAGAGGCGAAAGTTCAGAGGCACAAGGAGAGCCCGGGTTCCCATTGGTTCAAGGGATACTGGAGCTCCCAATGAAATGTCTGTGGCTTCAAACTCATTAGGCCCAGCTACTTCAACACGCCCTAAGTATTATATAGATGAAGGAGAGGATGATGCTGCTGAACTTGAGGTTACTCGAGTTCCAAGGAATGGGTGTGGGATTCCTTGGAATTGGTCAAGGATTCACCATAGAGGCAAAACGATTCTGGATATGGCTGGGAGGAGTTTATCATGTGGGTTATCGGATTCAAGATTGAGGAAAGCAGCAGGCACAGCTCCACGTGGCCGAAGAGATGATATAGATATGCCTGTAGTGGCATCTGATCAGTCAAGCTCATCTCCAAGGTCTGATTCTGAGGCATTGCCTCTTCTCTCCGAGCCATCAGGATCACAAGGGAGTGTAGAAAATGTTGGTTGGGCACGTGAGTATTCTGGGGAGCTTGGTATATTTGCCAATCACAGTTTGAGGCATGAGCAAGACTTGGATCTTGCTTCGGAAGCAAGATCGGGTGATCGACGCAACTCTAGAGGACATCGCCATGGTAGACACCGAAGTTTGACACAGAAGTACATGCCAAGAACCTTCAAGGATCTGATAGGACAGAATTTGGTTGTACAAGCACTCTCAAATGCTGTTTTCAGAAGGAAAGTTGGAATTCTTTATGTCTTCTATGGTCCGCATGGCACAGGGAAGACCTCCTGTGCACGAATATTTGCCAGAGCTCTGAATTGCCAATCTTTGGAGCATCCCAAGCCCTGTGGTGTCTGTAATGCATGCATTGCACATGATCTGGGAAAGAGCCGGAATATGCTGGAAGTGAGTCCAGTTGGTAATTTCGACTTTGAGAATATGATTGACCTTCTTGACAACATGGTGATGTCCCAGTTGCCATCCCAGTATAGGGTACTAATTGTTGATGATTGTGATTTGTTACCCCCTGATTCCTGGACTGCCATCTTGAAGGTCATTGACCTAGCACCCCGACGTGTGGTTTTTGTCCTTGTTAGTACGAGTCTTGATCATTTGCCTCATATAATCGTATCCAGGTGCCAGAAGTTCTTTTTTCCAAAACTGAAGGATGCAGATATCATCTATACTTTGCAGTCGATTGCAACCAAGGAAGATTTGGAAATTGATAAGCATGCTCTGAAACTTATAGCATCTCGATCAGATGGATCTCTGAGGGATGCTGAGATGACTCTTGATCAGCTCAGTTTGCTTGGGCAGAAAATCTCTGTTCCACTGGTTCAGGAGCTTGTAAGTTCTTTAGACAATGTCTAAGTATCTGATTTCTGGATCAGTAGTATGGTTAAGATTTTTTATTTTTATTTATCTATATATATTTATTTTTTTGCAACTTTCTTACATTAGAAATTTATACAGCTAAAGTAGGCATTCCTTCTAGATAACTTTTGAATTTTGAGATCTGCCATGTTTGTGCTGGCTGCTTGGGTTCTAAACAGCTAAACTCATCAGCATGTTTTTATTTTCATGGTTTCCTATTAATGCTGTGTATGCTTAGACGAAAAGCACATGTAATTTATTCACTTCTACTCGCATGGCATGTGCTATTTGCACAAGAATCCACTTTGAGGCTTTGAGCCATACAGTCCATACCCAGGATTCATTTTAATTTGACTGAAATTATTGGGAATGTAGCTGTATACTGTAGGTCATCAACTGATGTGTTATTTGTAGCACATGCTTTATTACCAAAAAAAGAAAAAAAAATCTGATTGAAACAAGACATTGGTATTGAATAACAGGACAACTATCGGTTTCTAATTTCCTTTCCGGCTAAAATTGATGTTGTGTTCCATTTGTTAATCTGCTAAAGGGATTGTTAATTCTACATGCTTATAGCTTTTAATCAATCTACATAATTCACTATTACAAAGCTCTGTTGGATACTGGTTGATTCTAATCAACCTAGTAAGTGGCTATTACATGGTGCCTATGGGTGTTCACTCTTGCTGACAATCCTACATCCGAATGAAGAAGGGTTTTATTAGGTTGGTCACAAGCACCTAGCTTTAGCTACAACTTCTACTGTCAACAATGGCAATAATGTGACATTATGTGCTATCCAGGAATATTTCTTCCTACTGTCATAGTTGGCCTCGTCACTAACTAGTCAATTATTTCTCTTTCTTTATCTGGAAAAGCTTTTCTGTGGTATGTGTAACTATTGCCCATATGAAGGATATAAAATGCTCAATACCTACCAAATCTCAAAGTGTTTGTCATTTGCTGGTAGTTGGTTGTTGTTCAAATGTTGGGTCATTATCTTTTTCTTTTTCCTTTTTTGTTTTCAAATCATTTAATTTTTTTGCCCAGGTTGGGTTGATATCTGATGACAAATTGGTAGATCTTCTTGATTTGGCATTATCTGCTGACACTGTGAACACTGTGAAGAATTTAAGAGAGATAATGGAAGCTGGGGTGGAGCCTCTGGCACTGATGTCACAGCTTGCAACCATAATAACTGATATTCTTGCTGGTAGTTATGTATTTACGAAAGAAAGACTACGGAGAAAATTCTTTCGCCGACCAACATGTGAGTCCCAAAATTCTTGTTAAAAATTTCTATTTATGAATTTTGAGTCATGCTAGTTCATTGTGGCAAGTTGAGCTATGGTTCCTGATCCTACTGTTTGACAAGATAAGCTTCCTCATACTCTTATTAAATGTGAGACTTATTGATACTTTGTTCTATTATCGGTGTATAACAATACACCATATTTTATGTGATTTATTAATCAGATCAAAGTTGGAATATTTGCTTTTTTCTTTATATCTGTATTTGGTTTTCAGGTTCCAGTATAGTATGGACCTTTTCCATTTTACTTCTCATGACAAATTAATTTTGCTCATTTCAGTATCCAAGGAAGATATGGAAAAATTGCGTCAGGCCCTCAAAACATTATCGGAGGCTGAAAAACAGTTGAGAACTTCAAATGATAGATTAACATGGCTGACAGCTGCACTGCTTCAGCTTGCTCCAGATCAGCAGTACACATTACCTAGTTCTTCCACAGACACAAGTTTTAATCATAGTCCCCTGATCCTAAATAACACGAATGTGAGGGACAACAGTGAACAAGCTGAAATTCCTGACAATGGAAGGAACTTAACAGCAAGTATACAGATTGGAAATCAGGCTTCAGGAAGCACTAAAGATGTTGTCATGCTCAGTGACTATGCTGGGGGAAATAGACATGCTATGGGGAGATCTATGCGATCTGCAGCATTGTCTACTGATGTAACTAGAGTAAGTGAGGGACAGACTCCTGGTAGAAGTCATAAGGACATCGAAGAAATTTGGTTGGCAGTGCTTGAGAAGATTCAGATAAATTCTTTAAAGCAATTTATGTTTCAAGAAGGAAAGCTAGTTTCAGTCAGTTTTGGTGCAGGTAAAATATGAACTCTGTATAAAAATTTTACTCTCAATGCATACACTTCAACTTCTTATGCGTGAAAACATACACAAAATCCAAACAACTAGTATCCAAATGAATGCTGCTGCTTTGCTGGGCCATCACCACCATTTGCAACCATAAAGGAAGCCTAAATACGTAAGGCTGTTCCTCCAAGAACCATGCTTCACAAATCTCACGTTCTTATTCACCATTAAGATTGTTTCTTTTATTTCGGTGGTTAGCCTTAATCTTTCATTCCTTTTGATGATAAATGTCCCATGCAACTTCATGGTCTGCCAAAATGTTTCTTGTTTGCAATATAAAATTTGGGCCAATTTGATTGTAGCAATAATAGTGTAGGAATGTCTACTGCAATAGGTATTCAGTACAAGTTTCTTCATTTCCTTCATCCGCAAACAACAAAATAGATCCTTTCTGCCTTATTATGTGCTAATAATTTACTCTGGATCTTTTAAGTAATTTTTCTTGCTTTTGCATTGGACATTTCACAATTTCCCTGTTTGTGTTTTAAGTGATAAAACTTGCAAATGGATGAGTTAATGTTTGGGTCTAGATCTCCTTGAAGTCACATTTTCTACTTTCTGAAGGTGTAAAAAAAATCCTAAATGATTTGTTCTTTCTTTGGGAACATCAGTCTTTTCTTCAAGAAAGACATTGTGAATTTCAGCGCATTATACAAAATTCCTCTACAGGCCATTCTCAATGATGTTTTGAAATACCATCAAGCAAGGACAAGTTTTCTGGGGAACTCATCTGCTCTCTACATTGTAGCAAAGGAAGGCAATACTAGGGCACATCAATGTGTGCTTGTGCAATAAGTTTGATGCATCCATCAAAGCCCCTTATACTTGTGGTTCATCTAATTTGTTTGAATTGTTAAGTATCGTGCTGGGATTTTGAATTATCATACAGAAGAATTTTCCTGCCATTCCTGCTTGCATTCATGACAGTGTTAGTCTGTTCATCTATCATTCTAAAGGTTTCTATTCAATTATTTGATCTTGTGATCCGATAGAAATCCACTGATTCTGAGCATTCTTTGGGATTTCAATTCACTGATTCCTGGTACCTGTTCCACAGCTACAACTGCTCAGCTGGTGTTCAACTCGCATGCAAACAAATCCAAGGCAGAAAAGTTCAGGGCACACATTTTACAAGCGTTTGAATCTGTTCTTGGTTCTCCAGTGACTATGGAAATCAGATGTGAATCCGGAAAGGATGGAAAAGCAGAAGTCTTGCTTATCTCACCAGCTCCAAGGAATGGTGGTGGTCAGATGAGTGACAATGACAAAATATTGAAAACTGGTCCCGAGAATCAATTTGAAATACTTTCAAATGATAGAGTTGCTAGGGGGATTGGTTCTGCTCGAGCTAGATATTTGAAATTTGATACCCATGAAACTTCAAAGAGTGAAATAGTTGAAATAGAAGCAGCTCCCCAGGATTCTGTGGGTAATATTCCAAAGTTCGAGGAAAAAGCTAAAGGAAGGGGTTGGGTAGGTCAAGTGACATCCTCCAATTCCCTCACTTTGGGTTCTCAAGCTGAGAGAAGAAAAATTGGGGAACAACCTCTGAGGCGAAGCTTGGTGAAAGGCAAAGTGTCCCTTGCACATGTAATTCAGCAGGCAGAAGGGCGTACACAACGAAATGGATGGTCTAGACGCAAAGCCATTTCTATTGCAGAAAAACTTGAACAAGAGAACTTGTAAGTGTTATAACAATATTATTTTGTGTGACTCCACTATTGATTCTATTTTTATCATTTTAATGGTGAAAATAAATAGCTGTTTTACCCTTGGGAAGAGGTAGTTTTGTTCCTAGCTTTGGGCTAGAGAGATCATTATGTCAATACTTATAAGATCATTCACCCCATTGGTTCTGCAATAAGAACATGATGGACAAGGAGAGAATAAGACATCAAATGTGCCCCAAACTTTCAGCGAACAACTTGCAGAGACTTGTCTGCTAGAATGTATCGTTTTCATCACATTGGTATATACAGAGACTTGCACGCTAGAATTTAGCATTTTAGCAATGCACTAAAATGCATACATAAGTGATGAATTTTTGTTATGTGAAAAATGAAGGGGTGTAGCACCAACGTGAAGTCAGATACTTAGCCCAGGAGTCTTGCATCTGATTTCATTGACAATGTAATGCAGCAACTGCAATGCCTTCCTCATTCAAGCTAGAAAACAGTTGAAACTTTAGGATTCCATGCATGAAAAAGATCCATATTTTAGTTAATTTCTGTGTTATTACTTATAGTTGCATGAGAACTATGATGCTTTGCTTCCATCCATTCTCACAATAGTGTATACATCCTTGCATACTCTGCTGTTTGGCTCTGATGGTTGTGTGTCGCAGGAGGTTGGAACCCAGATCCAGAAGCCTGCTTTGCTGGAAAACATCTAGAATACCTCGTGGGAAGGTAGTGCCCCAAGAACTTTTTATTTTTTAATGACGTTATAATTTTTTAAAGCATGCTTGACTTAAATGTATAGCACAAAAACTTTTGAGTCATAATTATGTGTACAACAGTTGGCCATTCCATCTTTGCTCTGAACGTTTGATGTTGAATTCTAGTCCTTGTATTTTCTTTCAGAATTGGAACTATCTTAATCATTTTTTGCATGTCTATCATTTTTTTTTTTAAATTTTTGGATAGAGAAGCTGACTTTACCTATCTGTCTCATACTTTCTGTATTTGGAATGTGTAAGTGCTTCAATGCTACTTTTGCAATTCTTCTGGAAAGTATATTACTTTAAAAACAATTATCTTCTTAAGAAATGAATTGACGTAACATTTCTAATGAAACTTGTACAATCAGTCAGGAATCAATGATGTGGAAAACATTTATCTTCTTAAGAAATGAATTGAAATAATATTTCTAATGAAATGTACAATCAGTGTGGAATCAATGGTATGAACTTATTGTCAACAGAGGATCCGCACCTGGCACCAGTCTAGATTAATTTAAAAATCATCATGATGTAGGTTTGGGTCTTCTAAGGAAGAAAATTTAAACAAAATAAATAAATAAATTGATGGCTGCAGAGCAATGAGAAGCTATTGTACAACTTAGTGTGCTGTATCTGTTGGCTCACGTATCAAATTGTTTCCATGCAGCTCCCCCATTTGAGATTCAAGACAAGAAGACCACGTTCTCTGCTGAAGCTAGTTCCATGTGGAAGATGCCTTTCTGCCAAATCTCCAGGGTAATTTTCTGTATTATTAAAATTAGATAGTGCCATCATATCTGTACACGACCTAGCTGTTCCATTCAGTTGTTTTTTTGTAATTCTTGTTCATTCTGTTAATGAAGTTACTTGTAGCATTCTGATCAATTTTAATAAAGGAATTGGTCTCACATATCCAGTTTACATAATATGAGAAATGAAATGCTTGCTCTCTTAGTGAGCAAGTTTCCTGTGGCCTGTTTTGAAGTTTTATAGAGAATTTCTTCAGAAAGAACGTGGAAACTGACATCTTCAGACTAATATTTTCATTTGCTCAAGCAGAGTTGAAATTTAAGAGTTCACTGAGTTGACTTGTAACATTTGGCCTGGTGAACTTGAATCAGAATTTCCTAATTGATTTAACGTGAGCAAAGGATTATTACTACAGTACGATGGTAAGACTTCACATACTCAAAAATAAAAAAAGTGAACTAAAAGGTTCTTGAAGTATCTCGTGCTATGGGTATAATTTCAAGTTTTCTAATAGTTGCCTTCTGCCATAGAAGGCATATGCAAACTACCTTGCAAATGTTTTTGCGTTAAGTTTAAACAGGTACTGGAGTTGAAGAAGACTAGATTATCTAATTTTGGCCTCAGCCTGATACAAAACCAGTATAAATTTTTGGTCATGAGAGTGGAGGCCTTATATGTATGATGAAAATATTGGAAAGAGAACAATAGATCTAGAACCAAATTCCATGAATACAAGAGCTGCAAAATATCATAACAAAGCCCCAAAGCTTTATGTCCTTACATCTCATTTCGTTCTACACTTATAACTCAATCAGTTCATTTAATTACAACATTCCTTCAATCAATTTCTATCATTTTGTAGCACTTGAAAGTATAATGTAAGGTACTAAGGTTGAAATATTCTTGTCATATTGCATGGAGCTTGTACACACAATGAATCAAGCAGGAACCATTCATTGGCAGATGTATAATATTCTGTGTGAGGAGTGATTTGATAAGTGTAAAATTGGAAGGGATATGCATGCATTGGTGTTTGCACATCTGTTGGGTTGCTGAATCCCCATAAATTACTTTACTATGAGAAGGGACAGTCAAAAGTATCAGATGTTTAGGTGATCCTATTTGTAGATGTTCATGAATTTGAGCTTTAGTCTTTTTAAAATTTTGCCATTCATTATGCATCCTCCAATCATCTGTTATCAGGCTTATCCGCAGCGACAGGCATTAAGCTGTCAAAAGTTTGGCTTACTATTTGGGTGCTGTAATTTATGATAGATGTACCAAGATTGAAGTGATCACTTGCACGAGTACTATTTGGGTGCTGTAATTTATGATAGATTTACCAAGATTGAAGTGATCACTTGCATGAGTACTTTGTTGAGAAATATTCTTTAAGCAGACACTTTTTTTGAGTATTGCATGCTGTGGGTAGAGTTGGAAATTTTCCAAGAGTTGCCATTTACCGTGGGGTGGCACACACGAACTCTCCCACATATGTTTTCTCTTTAAACAGGTAATGGATTTAAAAGTAAGAATAGGCTATGTGGCCTCGGCCTCGGCCTGTACTCCGAAGTTACTGTCTTCCGAAATCAGCAAGCGCCAAGCAGTGGAAAATTTACTCCCAAGTGTGACCATTTCCAATCAACATTTACTTCATAGGTATTTCTGAAATTCGCAGGCAGCAGAATTGTAGTGCATGTTTCCCTCTTTTTGTTTTTTTCCCTCTTTGAACTGTTGAATTTTTTGCACGCTTCCTTTGAACCAATAGTTAGTCAGCTGTTTGGTTGGCTGGGACTTTCCTGCCTGTGCCTGTGGATGGAACTGACCAATGAGAGATGCAGATTAGTAGAGCTGATTTAGTCACGTTAAAATGTTTGACTCGAGGACTGAATTCTCGGTGAATTGAAAAGTAAAATTTGCCAGCGGATATCATTATTATTATATACTTTGAAGTCTTTAGTCGTGAGAGACTGATTTTTGGAAGGGTAATGTTTGAAGGCCATAGGCATTTCTACAAACAGAAGCAGCCAAAGATTTCAATTTGCATTTTTGCTTTTTCTTTCTAGTGTCCGAGTATTTGCATATCTTGGGCAAATCGATCGGTCAGGTATTTCTGGGAGTTTCCATTCAAGTGATGGTTGGATGTGCTTATAACCAGTTGCATGTTGCATCAACGTAGCCTTGGAAATCGAACATGCTACAACCCGCTGCATGTGCGACGGGAACAGGTTTTTCCTCGGCTTGACTATGTCTCCTTGAACGGCGGGTGTGAAACGAATCTATGAAACTGGGGTGGGTAGTTCTAATAATCCAAAACAGGGAAGGTAAAGATAATTGATGGGAAATATTTTAAAAATATTTCTGTATGCTGTCCTAATCTCTTTTTACAGCTTCTGTCAAGCCGTTTTCTATTTTTTGATTTTTTTCCATGCGAGAAGAAATTCTGATATTGGGTTTTGTAGTAAGGGAGGTGGAAAGGAGAATGAGACAAAAGGATCGTGATTCCAGCCATTGGACGCGTGCACCATCCGATCATCCATCTGTAATATCTATCTAGTTGGCTGTAATATGTCATTCCCCACAAAATCTGGGGTTCATCATCAGCATGTGTATTTGTCCTTCCCACCTTGCCTTGACCTCATACCTTAATGTATCATTCATCGCCGTACTTGATTTGACCACCTTGAAAGTGCACCAAGATCGGTGCGCATCTCTTGCCTTCAACAGACGCAGAGTACATGTCTCACGGTCTCACAGCCATCTACTGCAATCATGCTAAATGGAAGCTGAACTGCAGAAGACTAACCCGGAAAATCAAAACTGGCTGCGCCCCTTGAACTGGTTGTGGTTGTCAAGGTCATGTTGCCACTGGGTGTGTGCAGCAGTTCCTGACCCGTTGTACAGCTATGGAATTTGCCACTCAGATGAACCGTATACATGAAATGAAATCTAATGAGTCTATTCATTTTAGACCATTCACTTATAAATAAATGCCCAGTGGTTGTACCAATTTTGACAGAAACAAATCCAATGCCATCAATTAATAATATTGGTCCTATAAGACTGGCTGCTGTTTGGAGCAAACCGCCATCGAATTGCTGTTTCATTTTGTTCGGGTGTGGGGTTGGGAAGGGGGCGCTGGATTATAATTTGGGACGGTGATATGGACGAATGCAAAGGCATCATACACCCACCATGCGACGGCGACGTGTAATCAAGCAGCACGGGAGTTTGGTCCGTGACTAGTGGGGCCTTCCAGGCTGTCACAACTCTGACACTAGTATGTAAAGGGCTTACATATTCTATGTAGCTACAGAAATGACCGACCGGCCTAAAATTAGAAATGGTCCACGAAATTGCCATGACGGACCATTTCATACTACTGCCGCTTCCAGCCTTGAACTTGGAACTTGGTTCTCTCTGACGTACAAGTGCCTTGTCCCTCCAAAGCAGAATGCCGCCCTTAACCCATTAAAAATTTAAGATTATTCGGTCGTAAATATGACTTTGGACTGAGAACACATATTAATCTTCCGTATTGTCCGTTGCGTGCGGCACATGTGGACGACTATCCCCAGCGCCGGCCCCCACCATTGCTTTGGCTAAAAACGGACATTTCCTTCGCTGAATTGGAAGGGGCGGATTTGCATAAAAGCTCTCCGCCTAATTAAGGGGCAGGGGGTGATGATGCTGTTTGTTTTCTAGCATTGATGTGGATAACCATCCCCACGCCCTGGAAGCCATATCTGCTTCAAAATCACATTCATAAATAGACAGGCAGTGGATAAGCTCTCCTTCTTACTATTTCAGCAACTTTGTCGTGTTTAATCATTAGCCTTTATTTTTGATTCCATGTGGCACATCCAGTGGCCGAATGATGTCACATGTCAGCAATGCTGTTGCCAAGGCAAATACCCAAATGAGGCCTCCAGCCGTCCCAAATTCCCTTGACCGGAACAGGGCAACACCGCGTTGCCCCGGGTCTAACCGTTCAATCACTGCTTTTAGACCTGTTGCTGAAGGGTAGGATTGCGAAATGATTGATGGGCTCAGATTTTTCAAATCGCATCATAGTGAGCACCAAAAGGATCCAGAAAACGTGAATTTACTGTTCCGCAATAGAGCCAAGGTGAGCTACAACGATTGTTTGATACTGAAATTTATGAGGTTTGCTGCAACCAGTAGTGGTTGGATCATGAACGTGACTCATATCCAATGGATGATAATGGCAGCCACGACCGGCAATTCAATAAACGTCAC
This sequence comes from Pouteria campechiana, assembly GCA_036873735.1. NCBI lineage: Eukaryota > Viridiplantae > Streptophyta > Magnoliopsida > Ericales > Sapotaceae > Pouteria > Pouteria campechiana. The sequence continues at coordinate 43,653 of JAYJMB010064813.1, forward strand.
AACGCATGCGTGCATGCCTACAAAAGATGTCGAGATACCCCAAAACGCATACGGACATACAAGGAGGTGAATGATGGAAAATCCTGTCGCTTTCGAGGTCTCTTACTTCTGCCCTGAATAGAAATTTTCTGAAGAAGAAGGAAATCAATACATCTGTCATTAAAAGCGTGTCAATGACCAAATCGTAGAAGCATCGCCAAAGGAGGTGCTTAAGGAAGTTTCACCATCTTATATAAACACCATCCAGACCAGCAAATTGCTCTAGAAATTGCTCAGCTTCCAATCAAAGACACCCACAAAGAACAATCTGTAATCAATCTCATGGCTTCTCCAACCACTCACTTTTTTCCTCCCCTCTCTCCTTCAAAGAGGAGACTGCCAACGTTGGAATCATCTTTTATAGCACCCACCGAGCTCACTGATCTCCCTCTCGTCCAATCTCTCATCACCATCATCCCCGATGCAATCTCTGCCGCTTCAAATTTACATACCCCATCCCTACGTAGAAAGTCTCGGTCTTTGATGCATAAAATCAATGTCTTTCTGTTGTTGCTGGAGTATCTGAAAGAGTCCAGTGTTTTCCCACTACCTTCCTCTGCAAATCTTTGTTTCAAAGAACTCTACATCCTTGTCCACAGATTGAAGATTCTTATCACCTACTGCTCACAGTCCAGCCGGTTATGGCTTCTGCTCCAAAGCCCATCAATTTCCAGATACTACCACGATCTAAATCAGAATATTTCAGCACTTTTGGATGTTTTCCCATCAAAAGCTGTTGAATTGGATCTAGATTTGAGAGAGCAGATTGAGCTAATGCAGAAGCAATCGAGGCGGTCCAAGCTCTTCATGGATCCACGAGAAGAGACGCTTCGGTGCCGACTGTTCACATTCCTAGAGGAATTTGAACAGTGGAGAAGGCCAGACTTAGCACATCTGCAAATTGTTTTTACAGAGCAGTTGGGGATTCGGGATGTGAAAGCTTTCAGGTATGAGATTGAATTTCTCAAGGAACAAATCCATAGCTGGGAGGAAGACTCTGAGTTGACAGTTTCAGTGCTTGACGGTTTTCTCGCATTAGTTAGATACAGCAGATTTCAGCTTTTTGGTGTTGAAGAAGAGGAAGAAAACGAATCAGAGTATTCCCAAAATTGCAGTATTTCTAATAAGAGTGTAGTTCTCCATCAGTCAGGAGAGGTAATGATAACAGTACCTAAGGATTTCTGTTGTCCGATATCTCTTGATCTGATGCGGGATCCGGTAGTTGTTTCTAGTGGGCAGACTTATGATAGAGCATCCATAGTTCGATGGATGGAAGAAGGGCACCTCAACTGCCCAAACTCTGGCCAGATGATCACCCACAACCGTCTAATTCCAAATAGAGCTCTTCGTGGGCTAATACTACAGTGGTGTGCAGACAACAATATCTACTTGGACCCACCAGAGAACCCTGATGCAGCAACAGACATTATTGCTGTCCCAGCATCCACCAAGGCTGTAATAGGAGCCAATATAGCCACAGCAGAACTTCTGGTTCAGCAGTTATCAAATGGCTCACACAAAGCAAAAGCAGTGGCAGCCCATGAGCTGAGAATGATGGCAAAAACTGGCAGGGAGAATCGCTCTGCAATTGCAGATGCAGGTGCAATTCCCCTTCTAAAACAGCTGCTCTCATCATCAAACCCATTCACACAGGAGAATTCGGTGACTGCAATTCTTAATCTATCACTTCATGACAAGAACAAGGGACTAATTACCGCAGAAGAAGGATGCTTGGAATCAATTGTCAATGTTCTGCAACATGGGTCAACAAAGGAGGCCAGGGAGAATGCTACTGCAACACTGTTTAGCCTCTCTGTGGTGCATGATCACAAGAAGAGACTAGCATATGAGGCAGGGGCAGTGGAAGCACTGGTGAGGATGTTGATGGAAGGGAGCTCAAGGGGGAAGAAGGATGCAGTGGCAGCATTGTTTAACTTGTCAACATGCTCAGAGAATTGTAAAAGGATGGTAGATGCAGGAGCAGTATCAGCACTGGCATGGGCTTTGGGAACAGAAGGGGTGACAGAGGAAGCAGCAGGAGCATTAGCATTCCTTGTGAGGCAGGAGGCTGGTGCTGCAGCAGTCACTAAGGAGGATGAGATGGTGGTAATGGGACTGGTCAAGCTGATGAGATGGGGCACACAAAAGGGCAAGGAGAATGCAGTGGCCACACTCCTCGCCATGTGCCGGAAGGGGAGAGTGGCAACAACAAAAAAAGTGGTGCAGGTCCCTGCATTGCAAGGGCTGCTACAGATGCTGATGATCACAGGCACGAAACGGGCAAGAAGGAAGGCTGCATCACTTGCAAAAGTGTGTGAGAGATTTATGTTTGAGGCCTTCCAGATGGAGGCATAAGGCTTCAACATGTTTCTAAAGTGGGCTAGGCCTCAGGTTTTGAGTGCTTTTGGGGGCAGCGATGTTCGTATTTGTCCTTTTTTTTCCCCTTCTCTCCTCTTTGTTTTCCCACCAATGTTTATTCACATATTCTTTGATTTGTATTAAAAGAAGCTTCAAGGCAAAGAGATGTCTCAATGTATTTAGCAAGAACAGTGCTACTGTAAAAACCTCAAAAGAGGACATAATTTGGCATTGTTGTTGGAATTGTTTGAGTACGCAATGATGGGATCCATGAGAGTAGACCTTGACAGCTACAGAACCTGGAAGTTATTGCCCTAAAATAAACAGCCATGGCTGATAATATGATTAAAAACTATGGGTTAACAATATATACTTCATATAACAACAACCATCAGTCCTTTGGCTATAGCATTAACACCTATCACATAGCAAAAACTGCACTTCAGGGACAAAACGTGCAGTAAAAAAAACAAATGATTCATCCATTCCTCAGTTTCATCATGGAACGTACACTAGAAACCATCAGGCAAACCATCTGGCGCATCTAAACAATGCTTTAACATGGGGAATTGTCTAGCACATCTAAAAATGGATGTTGTATTTCAATGGGCTAGCCAAGCAAGGAGGTTAGTGTCACAAACGCCGAAGAACCCCACATCATCTGCCTGTCAAGGAGGAAATGGGAAAACCCCAATGGGTGCTTATTTTAGGTTAGGAACTCAAACCCGCACATGAACCTAAACTGTTGTATCGGAATAGCTTCAAGGGCACTAGCATGTGCGAATACCACAGAGAAATGCGAAAATGCCACTTGGGCCTACAAGAGGTGTGGGATCTCACCCTTGAGTTCCACTATGGTGTGGAAGGCACTCTTCAATAAGGTAGAGGAGAATGTCATGAGTTCACAGGAATCCCATGTCGACTGTATGCTGAGGAGGATCTTGGGTTAAATGGCTGCGACATGAGACCACCCCTAATGAGTACTGATTTTGGGTCAAGGACTAGGCTACAGACCTAGACTGTATGTCTACTCAACTTTAGGCCTTCCATCAAAGAATATTTTGTTCAAACTATCCATAAGACTGTAAACCGATCAATTTGCTGAATGTCCCATAGCTCAGCTAAGGACATCACAGAATTCTCCAAATTCACATATTTCACATTAGACATACAAATAAAAGAGTCAATTAGAAGAGATTTGCTTCCATGAATCCTTCATAGATGCACCTCGTCATTGTTGCCAATGGAAAACATCACACTTCACTAAACAGAACACGATGTTGTAAGAGAGATCTGTTCACAAGGATTAAGACTCATTGGTGACTTTGACAATTTTTTTCAACCTCCCAATTGTAGATCTCAAAAGGCACCCCTAGGCCTCGTCTCAATCAATACATGGTGCATCCTAATGGCTGTCCTCCCCAGGTGCATAACCATGAAACTAAAGAAGCCATTGCTTGGTGATGAGTGGGTTCCATGTACTGAGAAAATCATACGTTTGGTTTTAAACAGTAAGAAATTAATTCAGATCCGGTGGCAAAAAAGTGTTAGGAACTTTTTATGATGTAATTGTGACATGACGAGTCAAGGAATGAATTATTATAATGGTCGTGAAAATAAGCATTTTGATCCAACATTTTCGGTTATGGGACCCTCGTCAACAGTATCCAACAAGACAAAGTAAACCAAAATTGAGGGGAAATGCTTTACAAAATGATATTTTTTGAATGGTTTTCTTCACCATTTGAGCCCAATGGGAACAACAGCATGTAAACTTAAAATGCAAGGAAGAAAGATCATAAACAGGAAAAGTGAACACAAAAGAAAGTAGAAACTTGGACTTGGGAACAAAACTCCACTCTTTGGCCAAGTTAATATTTTCATTAGGGAGGCAGAGATGCTCGTGGGATTATTTACTCATGGTTGAAGACAAGTAAAAGTTCCAGAATATGGAGCAGGTAGACATGAATGCTACACGGGCCTCAAGAGGAACAATCCTGAAAAACACCACATGTCAATTCATAATCAGTAAGAAAATGTCATTTATCTCATTATCAACAAGAAACGCCCCCAAGCCTCTTATTCTCATTCGAAAGAGTGAAATTAAGCTGTAATTTAAATGAGGATGTGACAAAATTTAAGATCATATTCATTAGTACAATGACTACACAATCAAAAAACGAATTTTGTTTAGGCCTAAGAAATATGACAAGAGCATATCGTACTATGGTCTATGAAAGAGTCGAATGGCATGAAACAATTCATGGAGCTAATCCCCATTTTTTGTTACAATGATGATGAAAGAGGGGAAAAGAATCTCAGTATAAGCTGAGATATTCATATTATGATGTTTGTATTAAATCATACTTTTATTAGTCTTCCAGATGGTCCCATATAAAGCAGCCATTTAATAGGAACTCTAGCAGACAGTGTACATAAAAGAGTCAATTATTTAGGCTCTCTGTTGATGCTGCCTACTACATAAGCATGTTTGGACATTACAACAAGTTAAAAAACATGCAGCAAGTTATTCCACTTTGGGCATTTTTATTCATGGAGTTCTCTCAATTGCAGTGCAGATGACATCTGTCATGCTTAGATTTTGCCATGGATGTTCTTCAGAAAAACTTCTTATCTAAGCTCTAAATTGTTGCTCGGAAATAGATTCACCAAATACTTGCCAATGAAAAACACGAAAAAGACTTTCTAAAAAAGATCGTTAAATTTTTATCATTTCCAATTTGGGCATACACAGCTTAAGTAACTTGTACAACAACAACAAGAACTTTCATCCATTTTCAAGGTTCAACTGATTGCATTTATGGTGAGATCATAGCAACATTAGAACCATATTTTAGAATGGTGTCTTGGATTCCTCATTAGGCCTAAGATACACAGCTCTAAAAAACTAGGAGTGATTGAAGAAGTACCAGAAATTTAATACGCTGACAGGAATCCAAAACCTAAACCCTGCAAAACGCAAAGAAAATCACAAAAGCGTAGATATGGACCCCAGTGTGCCAAACAAGTCTTGGTGTTCAGATCAACCTACCAAATAGTAGAGTAGGGAGGGCATCCTGTTTATATTTGTTGGGAAGTTCTGACAGCCTCCCTAGACACAAGAAGTTCCAACCAAAAACAACAGCAATAACACATGGACCAAGTACAATCTGATTTAGTAAAACCTGCATGAAAATAAAAATTTAAAACCAACCAATCACAAACTCATCCGAAAGACGAGATGTCATTTCTATGCAGTTCTTCAATATAGAAACAAGGAAAGATAGAGGTTGAAGAATATATACCTTCAGCGAGAGGTTTGCGAATGTTGGCTTTGGCAAACAGCAATCAAGACATTGATACCATGCATATGACCCCGGTCCATAAAGAAGAAACCCATAGGCAGCCATACGAAGTGATCGAACCCAATCATGATGCGACAAGAGGGTAGAGAAGGGATCCTAAAAAAGTATTGATTGATCAAAATTCAAATGCTTTGCAGTAGTAAAATGACAACGAGTACACTTTTTGCTAATAGAACTTATTGGAAACATCATAAAAGGTGTATGTCCTATATGCCCTTCATGGAGGGGAATCTTGGACTTCCCATCTACCATGGTTAAGCAGACCACCTTGTTCCCAATAAATTGTTGACTTTTGTATCCATTTTAAAAGTCTACCCTCATTATTTGACTTTTATCTTATGCTCATCCAACATCAGATGAATTTGTGGGAGGAAATGAAGGCTTTTGTTATAAAAGGAACCAAAGTTCCTTAGGTTCTTACAACTTACAACAATCAAATCCATTTAGTGGGTTTTGAGTTTTGTAAATAGAGTGTTTTCTTTATGTAAGCCTATAGAACTGGGTTGTGGTTCTAAATATTATTTGCTAGTGGAGAAGTTGTTAATCGTCGCCCGTGGTTTTTTCCCGAGAAGGGTTTTTTCACGTAAATACGGTGTGTTCTTTCCTTGCTTTATTTTACTTAATTTCTTAGTAGTTTGTGCTAGATTTCCTTTTATATTTTAGGTTATTGTTTCGTGCTTATTCTCTTAGTAGAGGCAATGATTATTATAATAGCATGCCTATGTTTCGATAGTGCTAGTGGTCACCTTTATTTCCAACAAGTGGTATCAGAGCCATTGGTTTAGGATGATGAGTGTTTTTTTTTTGTGTGGTTATGTTTAAGAAAGTTTTGTCACAAATAACCTATGGTCGAAGGAGATTTGGTACTTAAGCAAGTTAGTCTCCACCAATCTTTCCTAGAAACTTTCATGGTGCATATTTAATATACAGGCACTTGCTACTATTCTTGGCTATTATTTTCTATAAAAGGTGATGGCGGTGTCAACCTCTGAGAAGTTTGAGATTCCGTGCTTCAGCAGTTCCAACATTGCTATTTGGAAGTTGAAGATGCATGCGGTGCTCGTAAAAGATGGATGCACGGTTGCAATCCTTGGAAAGGATAGAAAGCCTGCTGATATGACAGATGAAGTATTTGAAGAAAAGAACTAGATCGCCATGGCGGATATAACATTGACCCTTGATGAAACTGTGATGCGGCATTTGTCGGAATTGAAACCAAACTTTGCAAAAGAGTTATGGGACCAACTCAGAAAACTCTATCAGGGAAGGTCTATTGTAAATCAAATATTTTTACTGCAACAACTCTACAACTTGCAAATGAAGGATGGTTCTTTTGTGCAAGCACATTTGAATAAGTTTAATACTCTTATTAGCAAATTGGCGGCGCTCAACGTCAAAATAGATGAAGTCGAGAAGGTCATCCTTTTGATGACTTGATTATGAATATCAGCCACCAAGCCAATCTCAAAATGGAATCCATGGTATCCACATTGCTCACTAAAGAGCTACGAAGACAATCTAGTAGCAGATTTTTTAGTGAAGCAATGATGACCCGTGGAAGGTCATTCGAGAAAAGCTCTGATGGGAGACATCAATCAAGTCGAAGGGGCATAAGAAGGACAAGTGCTGAAAATGCGGTAAGAAGGGGCATTTCAGAAGGGAATACAATCAAAAGAGTCGGACCTCACCCAAGCTTGAATCAACTGATGGTGCGTCTACTTTGAATGGTTCTCAAGGAAATGTGACAAAAGAATATAACTTTTCTGAAGATGGTGAAGTATTGTCAGCAATTTCTTGAGAAGAATTGCAACATCAATGGATAATGAACTCGGGTGCATCTTTTTACATGACTCCTCACATTGATTGGTTTTATACCTATCGGACATGTAATGGCGGCAATGTTTACATGGGCAATGACAGCGCATGTAAAATTGTGGGATTGGAGATGTGCGAGTTCCCAGGTTTGATAGTATTACTCAAGTTATTTCTAGTGTGCGACATGTTCCTAGCATGAAGAAGAGTTTGTTGTCACTTGGGAAGTTCAATAAAGATAGATACAAGTTTTCTAGAGAAAATGATCGTCTAAAGATTGTCAAAGGAGCAATGGTGGTTGCAAAGGGTGAGCTTGTGGGAAATCTCTACAAGCTAACTGGTGAAACCGTGGTCGGTGAATCATTGGTGGCAAATGCAACGTTAGAATCTATAGTTACTTAGCACAAGTGTTTGGAGCATATGAGCAAGCAATGACTATAAGTACTCCTCAATCAAAATGTTCTTCCTGGTTTAAAGTCTGTAGATTTAGACTTTTGTGAAGATTGTTTATATGGAAAACACCATAGAGCTAATTTTCCTTCTTCTAGTTCTAGAAGTAAGAATGTATTGTAATTGATTCATTCTAACACATGGGAAGCTCCTGTAAAATCATTAGGTGGTGCCATATATTTTATTTCTTTTATTGATGATTTCTCTAGGAAGGTTAGGGTGTATATGCTCAAAAAGAAAAGTGATGCTTTTACTTGTTTTATAAAGTTTAAAGCTTTGGTAGAGAATCAAACAAGTAAAAAGATTATGTGTTTTGACCGATAACGGAGGTATTCAGATCGATTCAAGGACTTATGCGAACAACATGGTATCCGGAGGCATTACATTGTTTCAGGAACTCCACAGAAAAATAGAGCTGCAAAGCGTATGAACCGAATGCTAATGGAACGTGCGAGGAGCATGTTGAGTGCTACAGGGTTGGAACAACAGTTCTGGGTCGAGGTTGTTTATACAATATGTTATGTTGTCAATCGCTCTCCTACAACTATATTGAAAGGTGCAGTACCTAAGGAGGTATGTCTAGAAAACCAGTTGATTATTCTTGTCTCCGTATATTTGGTTGTGATGCTTATGTTTGGATTCCTAAAGAGTAAAGGACTAAGCTGGATGCTAGGTCCAAAAAGTGTATATTTCTTAGCTATGCAGATGATACAAAGGGGTATAAATTGTGGGATCCTACTGCCTGCAAGGTAATCATTAGCCAAGGTGTTGTTTTCAATAAAGATTCTTCGCAGAAAAGGAGCAAAGAACAGCATGGTGCAAGAGCAGAAAATCTTATTGAATTTGAATTCATGAATGGTAACTCAAACCAACAAGATACTCCTGAAGATGAACTCGTAGAAGATATTGTTGAAAATCAAGTTGAAATTTAGTATGAAGATATTTCGACTGTGGGAGCCCAAAAAGATCAGGTCGACCTATGAGAGCACGCAGATCTTCAGTTTGACTTAAGGATTATATCACAGTTTATGCTTGCATCACTGATGAAGGAGAGCCGTGCTCATTCCTTGAGGCAGGAGAATCCGAAGATGCTGCTCAATGGAGAGCAACTATGGAAGAAGAAATGGAATCCCTCCACAAAAATGATAAATGGGAATGTTGAAATATACAAAGCCCGTCTGGTTGTCAAAGGATATGCTCGAAAGTCAAGTATTGATTTTAATGAAATATTTTCTCCAATTATTCGTTTGAGTACTATTCGGGTGTTGCTTAGTATGGTAGTTGTTTTTGATCTAGAACTTGAATAGCTAGATGTTAAAACAACTTTTTTGCATGAAAAATCTTGATGAGAAAATTTATATAACTCAACCGGAAGGCTTTATTGAAGAAGATAAGAGGAATTTGGTTTGTCAACTGAAGAGATCATTGTACAGCTTGAAACAGGCGCCAAGATGCTGGTATAAGCAATTTTATTCTTTTATTGTGAGCTTGAAATTCAAGAGATGTGAGGCGGACTATTGTGCTTTTGTCAAAGTATAGGAAAATGGTAGTTTCATAATCTTGTTATTGTATGTTGATTGCAGAAATTAGCAAAGATGCTATTGCAACTTTGAAAGCTCAATTGGCTAGGGAATTTGAGATAAAAGACTTGGGAGCTGCGAAACAAATACTCGAGATGACCGTGCTCAGAGACGAGGAGAATAGGAGAGTATGGCTAACTCAAAAGAGTTATGTTAAGGGGATTTTACATCACTTCAATATGCAGAATGCCAAACCAGTTGCTACCCCCTTTCCTATGGGAATAAAGTTGTCTTCAGTTTAGTGCCCTAATACAGAAGCAGAGAAGGTCGGGATGTCTCGAGTACCATAATCATTAGCAGTAGGGAGCCTAATGTTTGCCATGGTAAGCACTAGACTAGACATTGCCCAGGTAGTGGGAGAGGTTAGCAAGTATATGGCAAACCTGGAAGAGATCATTGGAATGCTGTGAAGTAGAACCTTTGATACTTGAAAGGTACTTCTCAGGCAACAATTTGTTATAATGGTAAAAATTGCGTATTGGTTGGATATGTGGATGCAGATTTTGTAGGAGGCCGTGATAATAGAAGATCTACAACAGGTTATGTGTTCTCTTGGTGCTGTGAGCTGGATGTCTAAATGACAAAGTGTGGTGGCTTTATTAACCACAAAAGTTGAGTGTATGGCATCAACACAAGCATGTAAAGAAGTTGCATGGTTGAAGAGGTTACTCAAAGAATTTCGAGTGCGATAGGAGAATGTGACAATTTAGCGTGATAGTCAGAGTGCATTACATTAAGTGAAAAACCTAGTGTATCACTCAAAGACAAAGCATATAGATGTTCAATATCATTATGTCCGAGAAACCGTGAAGGATAAATTGGTCTCATTACAAAAGATTCACAACAATGAAAATGTTTCAGACATTTTGATGAAATCCGTTGCTTCAGAGAAGTTCGGATGTTGTAGAATTTCTCTTGGGCTTGAGTTTGCTTCAGCAAACAACTTTGGAGACATTCTCCTAATATTCGGCAAAAATGTCTTCAAGTAGGAGATTGTTGACTTTTGTATCCATTTTAAAAGTCTACGCACATTATTTGACTTTTATCTTATGCTCCTCATCCCACATCGGATGAATTTATCGGATGAGTTGAAGACTTTTTTTATAAAATGAACCAAAAGTTCCTTAGGTTCTTACAACTTATAACAATTAAATCTATTTGGTGGGTTTGAGTTTTTGGGCTTTGTAAATAAAGTGTTTCTCTATGCAAGCATATAGAACCGGGCTGTGATTCTAAATATTATTTGCTAGTGGAAGAATTGTTGATCGTCGCCTGTGATTTTTTTCCAAGGATGGTTTTTCCACGTAAATCCGGTGTGTTCTTTCCTTGCTTTCTTTTACTTCATTTTTTAGTAGTTTGTGCTAAATTTCTTTTTATGTTTTGGGTTATTGTTTCACGCTTATTCTCTTAGTAGAGGTAGTGGTTATTGTAATAGCATACCTATATTTCAGTAGCGCTAGTGATTACCTTTATGTGATGCCTATGTTTCTTAGTGTTAGTAAACACATACACGTGATGCTACCTTTTCAAAGTTTGACATTTTGGTATAAAAAAGGAGAAGTGGCATCCCATGGCTTGCATTATGTGGTGTTATAAATTTTGGATCAACACGCATGCTTACAGTCAATAGGGCCCATTGGATAACCTATTAATTCACGTCTGCGCTAATTAAGAGGTAAGCAAGTATGATGCCTGGTCCCACAACCAACGACTTCAGGTGGTGTTGTCAAAGAAGAAATTTTGTAAAGAGAGGCAGACAAACTCTATAAATACCCCTCCCATTTCTTCTCAGGGGACGAATTAGCTAGAGAGATTTTTAGCTCTGGAGCTTTGAAGATTCTTCAAGAGGCAAGTGCCTCCCCTGACGCCAGTGGTCTTTGGCCATTGGTAATTTTTCTAGTGCCTAAAGGCACTCTGCCATGACCTCACCATGGTACACACGTAGACCCCACCTACTCTATGGTAATAGTGAGTTTCATATGATTAGTGGACAATAGGATAATGCTAGATCAAACATTTAAAACACATTAAACCCTATTTAAACACTAATTAAACTCCATAAATGGCAGAGTTACACTGTAAATGCTCCATAAGTGAGGAAAATGATGACATGTTTCTTATTCATCATCTTAAACTAATTAAGGATTATCATTAGTGCTAATTATGATTAGGCTTAATTAACTCATAGTATAATTAAACTTAATTCATGTAACCTGTCTCTATGATCTCTCATAGGTGAAAGGTAGAGATCGTCCGCTTCCAGTTTTTGACGGGATATTGAAAAACACCACTCATCAAATTACTTAAAAGCCTAAATTTAGGACTGAGTCATTGAGTTATGATTTACCGAATCACTGAGTCATAACTCATCAAGTCAAACCTTAGCAAACATTATTCATCCACTTATCCAAAAAGCCTAAGTTAGGACCGAGTCACTAAGTCATGACTTACCGAGTTAAACCTTAGCAAATACTATTCATCCACACATTTAAAAAGCCTAAGTGAGGACCGAGTCACTGACTCACCAAATCAACCCTTAGCCAACAATATTCATTTACTCAAAAGCCTAATTCAGAACTGAGTCACTGAGGCATAACTCACTGAGTCAAACCTTAGCTAAAATATTCATCTACCCGTCCAAAAAACCTAAGTTGTGACCGAGTCACTAAGTCATAATTCACCAAGTCAAACCTTAGCAAAACCACTTCAATCAGCTAAACTCAGTTAACCTGGCTCACTCTTCCCAAGTTTCTCATGGGCAATTTGAGAAAGTTGACCAAAATTCAGTCAACCTGGCCCACTCTTCCTAAGCTTCTTATGGGCAATGTGAAAAAACTAACCAAAAACCACTCAACTTGGCCTACTCTTTCTAGGCTTCTCATGGGTAATGTGAGAGAGCTAAGCACCAGTTTTCTTCCGGTCTCTTTCAGATCTAAATACAATAGAGATCACCCGGTCCTGAGTCCTTCTGGGATATACAATAGAGATCACCAGTATCTTTGCGCTTGTTTCAAGCTATACAATGATCTCTTCGACTGACAAACCAAATTCCTCTTATCTTCTTCAATAAAGCCTTTCGATTGAGTCATATAAATTTCCTCATCAAGATTTTTATGCAGAAAAGTTGTTTTAACATCTAGCTGTTCAAGTTCTAGATAAAAAACAACTAACATACTAAGCAACACCCTAATAGTACTCAAACGAACAACTAGAGAAAATATTTCATTAAAATCAATACCTGACTTTTGAGTATATCCTTTGACAACCAGATGGGCTTTGTATCTTTCAGCATTTCCGTCTGCATCCTTCTTCAACTTGTAAACCCATTTGCAACCAATGACCTTCCTTCCTTTAGGCAGCTCAACTAGCTCCCATGTATCATTTTCGTGGAGGGATTCTATTTCTTCTTCCATAGCTGCTCTCCATTGAGCAACATCTTTGGATTCTCCTACCTCAAGGAATGAGCACGACTCTCCTTCATCAGTGATGCAAGCATTAAGCTATGACATAACCCTTAAGCCAAACTGAAGGTTTGCGTGCTCTCACAGGTCGACCTTGATCTTCCCGAGCTCCCACAATTAAAGTATCTTCATGCTCAATTTCAACTTGATCTTCAACAATATCTTCTACAAGTTCATCTTCAGGATTATCTTGTTGGTTTGAGTTACCATTCATGAACTCAAATTCAACAAGATTTTATGTTCTTGCATCATGCTGTTCTTTACTTCTTTTCTGCAAAGAATTTTCATTTAAAACAACATCTCAATTAATGATTACCTTGCTGGCAGTAAGATCCCACAATCTATACCCCTTTGTACCATCTATATAGTCAAGAAATATACACTTTTTGGACCTAGCATCTAGCTTAGTCTTCTGCTCTTTAGAAATTCAAACATAAGCATCACAACCAAATATACGGAGATAAAGAGTAATTAACTAGTTTTTCAGACCATACCTCCTTAGGTACTGCAACGTTCAATACAGTTTTAGGAGAGCGATTGACAACATAACATGTTGGATAAACAACCTCTGCCCAGAACTGCCGTTCCAATCCAACAGTACTCAACATGCTCCTCACACGTTCCATTAGTGTTTGGTTCATACGCTCTGCAGCTCCATTTTGTTGTGGAGTTCCTAAAACAATGTAATGCCTCCGAATACCATGTTGTTCGCAAAAGTTCTTGAATTGATCTGAAGTATACTCTCCTCTGTTATCAGTCCTTAAGCACAATCTTTTTACCTGTTTGATTCTCTACCAAAGCTTTAAACTTTATAAAATAAGTAAAAACATCACTTTTCCTTTTGAGCATATACACCCTAACCTTCCTAGAGAAATCATCAATAAAAAAAATAAAATACATGACACCATCTAATGATTTTACAAGAGCTTCCCATGTGTCATAATGAATTAATTGCAATACATTCCTACTTCTAAAACTAGAAGAAGGAAACTTAGCTCTATGGTGTTTTCCAAATAAACAATCTTTACAAAAGTCTAAATCTATAGACTTCAAACTAGGAAGAACATTCTGATTGAGGAGTACCTGTAGTCCTTGCTTGCTCATATGCCTCAAACGCTTATGCTAGGTAACTGCAGATTTTAACACTGCATTTGCCACCAATGATTCACCGACTACAGTTTCACCAATCAGCTTGTAGAGATTTCCCACGAGCTCACCCTTTGCAACCACCATTGCTCCTTTGAAAATCTTTAGATAGTCATTTTCTCTAGAAAACTTGTACCCATCTTTATCAAACTTCCCAAGTGACAACAAACTCTTCTTCATATTGGAAATGTGCCACACACCAGAAATAACTCGAGTAATACCATCAAACCTGGTAACTCACACATCTCCAATCCCTACCATTTTACATATGCTATCATTGTCCATATAAATAGTGTCGTCATTACATGTCCGATAGGTATAAAATTAATCAATGTGAGGAGTCATGTGAAAAGATGCACCCGAGTCCATCATCCACTGATATTGCAATTCTTATCGAGAAATTGCTGGCAATACTTCACTATTTTCAGAAGAGTTATATTCTTTTGCTACATTTTCTTAAGAACCATTCGAAGTAAATGCATAATCAAATAATTCAGGCGTGGGTGAGGCCTGACTCTTCTGGTTGCATTCCCTTCTAAAATGCTCCTTACCGCATTTCCAACACTTGTCCTTCTTATGTCCCTTCAACTTGGACCTTGATTGATGTTTCCCACTAGAGCTTTTCTCGAAGGACCTTCCATGGGTCATCATTGCTTCACTAGAAGATCCGCGACTAGATTGTCTTCATAGCTCTTTAGTGAGCAATGTGGATACTACAGATTCTATTTTGAGATTGACTTAGTGATTGAGATTCATGATCAAGCCTTCCCACGAGTCTGGCATAGGACATAGCAAAAGGATGACTTTCTCAACTTCATCTATTTTGATGTCGAGCGCCGCCAACTTACTAATGAGAGTATTAAACTCATTCAAATATTCTTACACGGAAAAACCGTCCTTCATTCTCAAGTTGTAGAGTTGTCACCACAGAAATATTTAATTTACAATAGACCTTCTCTTATAGAGTTTTCCGAATTGATCCTACAACTCTTTTGTAGAGTTTGATCTTGGTTCCGACATGTGCCCCATCACAGTTTCATCAAGGGCTAGTGTTATATCCGCCATGGCGATCTGGTTTTTTTCTTCAAATACTTCATCCATCATGTTAGGAGGCTTTCTATCCTTTCCAAGGATTGCAACTGCGCATTCATCTTTTACGAGCACCGCATGCATCTTCAGCTTCTAAATAGCAAAGTTGGAACTGTTGAAGTGCGGAATCTCAAACTTCGTAGAGGTTGACACCGCCATCACCTTTTATAGAAAATAATAGTCAGGAATAGTAGCAAGTGCTTGTATGGTAAGTATGCACCCCAGGAAAGATTGTTGGAGACTAGCTCGCTTAAGTACCAAATCTCCTTAGATCGTAGGTCTTTATGACATAACTTTCTTAAAGATAACCATACAAGAAAAACACTCACTATCCTAAACCAATGGCTCTGATACCACTTGTTAGAAATAAAGGTGACCACTAGCACCACCGAAACATAAGCATGCTATTACAATAACAACTACCTTTACTAAAAGAATAAGCGCAAAACAATAACCCAAAACATAAAAGGAAATCTAGCACAAACTACTAAAAAATAAAGTAAATGAAAGCAAAGAAAGAATACACCGGATTTATGTAGAAAACTTCTCCTTGGGAAAAAACCATGGGCGACAATCAACAACTCCTCCACTAGCAAATAATAATTAGAACTACAGCCCGGTTCTATAGGCTTACATAGAGAAAACACTCTATTTACAAAGCCCAGAAAATCTAAACCCATTAAATGTATTTGATTGTTGTAAGTTATAAGAACCTAAGAAACTTTGGTTCCTTTTATAACAAAAGCCTTCATCTCATCCCACAAATTTATCCGATGTGGGATGAGGAGCATGAGATAAAAATCAAATAATGTGGGTAGACTTTTTAAAATAGATACAAAAGTCAACATAAATTGGTCATCACCAGTACTGCATCACCGAATTCAGAGTTACATCCAAAGTCCAAACTTCACAAGGACATTCCAATGGGTAAAATATGGACATCCCATCATCCATGGTTAATGGGTCAAGCAAACCATCTTGTTCCCAATACATTCGTCTGTGCAGGTACACAAAACACCAATCCAAAAGTTTGGGTTTTCTACATTTACATGAAGATCATTTAAAATATATATATAAAAGGAAAAAAAAGGGTGAAAAAGAAAATGAGGTGTGAAAAAAAATCAGGTATAATCACTCATTATAATTTCAAAGGCAATGACTTCAACCCTCAATACTTATCTTTGAGTCACACAATGTGCTTAAATTATCTACCCCTGCAATCTTAAAAACATGACACTTCTTTCAGAATGATTTCGATTATGAAAAAAATGTAGGCAAAACTTCAAGAGAGCAACAATATATTGCACTATTGTTAGCAACCACTAATTCATCCAATACTCACGGCTTTTCAACGAAGTGTCCCAAAACCAAAAGCAGTAACATGAGCTATTGGCAGTCACAATAACTGTATAAACGTATTCAGTCAGTTCTGACCATAACTTTGGGATTATTTTCAGTCCAATGCTACAAGCACAATGCAAGAACATCCCAAGAACCTCTGATGATGATATTGGTCCTAATGCTGAAAATAAAAGGAAAGGTAAGGAGGAGAACCTTGGCGTTGGAGTCTGACGAACGTATGAACTTCCAGTGGCTGTTGACCTGGGCGATGGTATCACCTGTGAGAGTTAGCGATGCAGCTGTAGCCGCCTGCTCGACAGGGAAGTTGAAGCTTCTTCTCGGAATAATGTCCGCGGAATCCGAGGATTTGGATCTGGAAGCTCGGAATCGATGGCTGGTGGGAGGGCATATCCACCCAAACCATCCATTTCCCAAAGCATCCATCTCCGGAATGAAGAAAACGATCGACGGTCCGGTCAGTAAGCGTTTTGCTTTTTGGGGCGACAAAGGGTGCGCTACTGCTTAGTGCTTACCGCCATTTTCTTCTTCTGAAGATGTTTGCGCTTAAAAGGGAGGTCACGGAAGATATTTGTGCTTAAAGGCGAGTCACGGTCCACGCTGGCATGCATGGCGTAGGATCCTGGCCGTTCACCAAGTGGGCTCACACTATCGAAACCAAAACAATAGCATGCCCTCTTTGGATGATTAAATTGTTTTGGATGAACGGTGCAGAGGGACGTAAAATGGATATCTTCCTTGATGGATGCGCTTCGCATGCTCATATGGTGTAGCAAGTTATATATTGCCTAACTTATTCAACGTATGTTTATAATTAGATAATTGAAAAAGATATTTTTATCCACGCCAGAATAGGCCATATGGTATTTTAGCCGCACCAAGATGATATTTGGTTGTGTTATTTTATGGCGCCGCGGCAGACAAATTTCACCTGTAAAGTCACCGAGACACAATAGTTAGCATGATTAAATCCATCTATAAATTTTAAACAGTGTATTTTAGTATTAAAAATTATTATTTAATTAAATTATAGAATCTAGCTATATCGAATAAAAAAAAAGGTTTACCCTAATAAAGCACCGTGCCGGGTGTACAAATCTCTGTGGCTGTACAAAGACCAGGCTCACTTCACATGCCATGAGGCAAGCAGAACAGCTTGATGGTAGTGTAACTGGTAAAAAGGGTGAAAATGCATTTTACATCATTCGAGCCGTTACATTAGCACAAAGAAAAAGGGGGGAAAACTTGTATGCCGTCAGTGCATCTGGCCGGCTCCTGTGCACTTGCAGTAGCCTCGTCTACTTTAGCCCTCATGGAACTTTCTTGAAGAAGGAAAGTATGTTGCCTTGTTTGGAATCCTTCCCACCGGCCTTGGCCGTTTTCTTGTTTCCAGCTTTGGCCACCGTATTTGGGGCAGTATTTGCTGATGCTTTACTAGCTGGTGCTTTATTAGGTGCAGGAGGCCTGAGATGTCAATTAAAAGTTCACAAAATTTAGGTCAAGCATAAGCCCATTCTCCCAATTAGATCGACAAGAATAAGAAGATGAGGGGGAGACGGAAGAAGCTAATCCTTGGGTGTAAGAGAGAGACCTGTTCTCAGAACTTCTAGCCATTGCATTCTTGTCAGCATTGTTTCTGTCAGCATCCTCACCTTCCCAGACAACCTCAGTGACTGGAATCGGCAAATAAGAGTTAGGAGAAAAATAAACAGGCATATCCACTCCATACTAAATCTTTAGAAATTTGATGTATACCACAATTCCCTTAATAAAAAAACAAACATCAGGTTAATATTTCAAATGTCACTTACGTCTTTAAATTAAAAGGAAATTCCAATGATGATGACTGAGGAACGGTATTGCCATACATGCTACTATGAGAAATTTCATCCACAAAGGATGCCAGAGTTCGCTTCAGATGTGGCAATAATTGTGCAAATCTGCCAGCTGAAGGTTTTTTGCATAAGTTGAAAAACTTGGGATTTGGAAATCACTGTGATTGAATAAAAGTTGAACGAATACTAAACTACTTGATACTTTTCATTACATAAAACAGAATATTATGCTTGAAATTCTTGAGAAACAAATCAAGGCTATTTGCAAAAATTAGAACTGTAGGCAACAAGTTAGCAGTAATCCAAAGTCCACCTTAAAGAATCAACATGATTTAATGACAAAAGAAAATAATCCCCAAAGGAGAAAAACAAGACAAGGCCAAGACTGCTGAACACAGATGATGGCCAATACTGGTTTGAGAAGCAGAGGAAAAAATGCAAATACCTTCTCTCCCACGTTCATCAATTCGTGTTTTGAGGACTTTCCTTTTTTTGGGGGATGTGGAAGCAGGGATTGAAGCTGTAACCTTAATTTTGTCATCTAACCTCTTGGCACAAGTTTGGGTTGTATCTGATGAAGAAATTCCTGCAGTTCTACTCTTGCAAGCAGCTTCAGAATCTCCCTTCAAATGCAATCCAGAGTTGCTCCCAGCTATTTTCTCCTGTTTGATCTCCAGTTTATCTCCTTTCTTCTCCTCAAAATTCAGTTCTTTTCTCCCTGAAACCACACTCTCGACACTGTGCTTAGAACCTGTGACAGGCTGGCTTTTGGGAGGATCTGGTGAGGCCAGACTCAACACCTTCTCATCATCATCCTCATCATCTGAGTCATCAAGAACAACCCTCCTCTTTCTGTTGCTTTCTCCATTTGATTCCCTCTTGCACTTAACAGCTTGCTCTTCGTCGTCACTATTGACAGAATCTAATGCTTCTGCAGTAACTGAATGGCATTTTTTAGGAAAAAATTGATCGAACTAAAAATTAGTGTAAATCAATAATACTTGGATATCTACTCAAACAGAAAACCTGTTTCCGTGAAAATTGACTAGTAAACCCAAACTTAATCAAATAACAGAAAAATAGGAGGCATAAGTGCACTTACTGGCAGGATTTGGGACATCACCAGTAGTTTCTACAGTGCTATGTTTTGACTTCGTGGATGCACGGCCCCAAAAGTTGGCCAGTGATCCTCCAAAACTGGAAGAGTTCCTATCATTCTGGCCTTTATTCTTATCAGCTGGTGCCGTTGTGACTTTATCTTTTCTATCCTGAGCACAAGTTTCAGAAGCATTAGTCCTAGTTTTTCCATCTGTTGTTACCACTGCAGTGGACTGTGGTCCACACTTCAAGCTTGATGGTTGATGAGGCTGCAGGGCTGGTAGAAGTTGGCCAACACCATTAGCTTTTGATGAAACTGTGATCCCCCCTGTATTTGGCTGTGGGGAAGTAATGATGCCAAGATCCCCATTGGAACTGCATTTTACAAAGGAATTCGAGACGCCACAGAACCTTACGAAAGAAAACAGCGGGTGATTCAGGGAACCAATAGCAAATAATACATTAAATGGCATATGCTACTGGATGGTGCAAGCATATAAATTTAATCTCTAACAAAAGATGTATCTGGACAGCCCAGTATATGAAGCCAGGACTTTATCTGTTCACAAATTTCCCCTGCTAGATAGTTAGCAATGGTTAGGCTAAAGTAGAATTTTGGGCATGACTGTCGTGAAATTTGGGCGGTTGTTGCAGAAACTTGAATTGGTGGTTCCCAAAAGTTTCTCCAGCTAATTACTTACACATATGTCATACATATTGGGTTCAACCGCATGGCCTTGCATGCCTTCATGCCAGGCTGCTTTGCATGGCAAAAGATATTCCATAACACCATCTTGCTTGATTACTTTGGGGAAGCAAATAGAAGTTCAGCATGGATCAATACTGTACAGTATTGTGTGGAAAGGTGTCAATTTGATTTTGATCATCCCATAGATTGTTCAAATATACCATGTGAAGGAGCAAGGTTGGTCTCTGCTGGAGAGTTAATCATAAAGCTTTTGATAGTAAACTAAGCCACCAGACAATGACAATTACAATGCAATGATGACAAAGATGGCAACAATGATGACAATGAAGATGATGAGATGGGCATATTCAGCAACAATATGGCATAAAGAGCAATATAAAATTATGCATTGATGATTATTCCAATTACTGAGCATATTCAACCATTATGCTAGCTACATAGGCATATTCAACCATTATGCTAGCTACATGCATAAATTGAATAAAATCTTTGCTAATAGTTCATTATTCACAAACAACTGAGCAAGGTTAACATCTACCGGTCGTTTTGATTGTTTAATCCATATTTTGCATGGATCAAATTTCTTATGCACATCAGATTATCGTGTGAAGGAGGTTGTGCTAGTAGATTAACCTAATCTAGAGCCTCTGGTTTCCCCAAAAGCAAAACAATGCATATGATGTGACATATACCTGTTATCTCTCAAGCAATTATCAGTTGAGGACTGCTTGAACAGCTCTTCTGCCTGCACAAATTCCTCATTCCAGAGTGCTGCAGAATCCTTTGGAATGTCATCTTGCACACTGTATACCTGAACTGAACAATTATCCTCAAATTCCTGTTTGACCTCTGCACCAAGTTCAGAAAAAAGATGACGCCTCCTTTGTATTGGTATATGCACTATGTTTCTTTTCAAAGACAAAAAGGAAGAAAAAGAAAACCAAATAGATAATAGAAGGAAAATGCCCAGAAGAATAAGGTGAAGAAATAACCAAGTACAAAAGAATGCCACCCCAAGGCCAAACGATCACTTTATTTGAAATTTATCAAGAAAAAAAGACCCCGTTCAACGGTTAAAATTAATGCCAACTTAAACTGAACATGTGGATGAAACAGCTAGTTACATGCAAATCCAGTAAAGTTGACAAGCTTTAGGATGCATTTCAACAAAATTACCAAAATCAACAAAAACTATTAATCAAATGGAAGAGAATGAATAGCACTATTATTTAGCAAAGGACCATGAATAGCACTATTATTTAGCAAAGGACCCTGATATGCAGTTAGATTAATTTCAAGATGGGAGCAAAAGATGTGCAACTGCATCCGCCCAGCTCCTTGCTTCACATATAAAGAACATCATTAATTCTTGTCACTCCTCTGCACTAAGCACTATTATTTAGCAAAGGACCATGAATAGCACTATTTTTTAGCAAAGGACCCTGATATGCAGTTAGATTAATTTCAAGATGGGAGCAAAAGATGTGCAACTGCATCCGCCCAGC
>JAYJMB010064814.1:0-17788 GCA_036873735.1 Pouteria campechiana
TACGCCCTTCTTCTCCAGCTATGAATTGTCTTTCTATGCCCCTTCCATTTGCCATCCCCCAACTTGGTTTTTTGCGTTGGATCTCGTTCGATATTCCTCCCCCGGTTCTTCGCTTGTACGATTTCTCCCCCAGTGTTCTGTCTCCTCATGAAATCCCTGGATATTCAAATCCCGCTTCAGTTCGCTTCGCATTTCTCTGACATCTTAATGCAGATCTAGGGTTTTTTCTCCCGGGGTAGCGATTTCTCTCATTTCGTTCCGAGTTTTATCCCTAGGGTTTCAAGATCTAGCTGCTTTTTGAGATTTTCATCTTCTTGGAAGCGGGATTTAGGATATTTCTTTTCCATCCTTTGGACGGTAACTAGAAATGCCTGTCAAACCGGGGCTGTCTTCATATCGCGACCGCACGCAAGAGTTTCTTACCGTTGTCGAGAGGCTAAAGAAATCTTCTTCGTCGGCATCAAATGCGCCGAACAGCGTCGCATCAAAACCTGAGGGGCCGCCTCGATCTGCGGTGTCCATTCAGTCGGAATTCAACAAGAGGGCTTCGAAGATCGGGTATGGGATTCACCAGACATCACAGAAGCTCGCTAAGCTTGCGAAGCGTAAGTAATGAACTCTGCAGATCTATTTGCCTTCGTTTTCGACCTATCGTTTCAATTCATTGATAAATTTGCTTATGCATGCACATAATTCTCGTGACAGACACAGCAGTCTCTCTCGCGTGCGCTCCCCCATCCCCCACATCTATATAAACATATGCATATTTCAATTGATGTAACAAATTGGGGGGACGGGGTGTGCGGTGGGGTGAGATTCACAGATGGTTCATTGCATCAAATGGAGGATTGCATAGGAAGTCTTCTTTTACAAGTGCCTTCGATCATTTTCATTGTCTTTAGCGTGCCATTGCTCAGATCTAATACGATAACCCTCCTCACTTCGATTCATTGCTTATTTCCTGGTTGCTTCTACCTCACTAACAAAGGTTTTTATCATTATATGTTGTGAGGCTTGGATGGTTCGTTGTGAAAACAGCTTATAATGTTTGTAACAGTAACAAGGTTGAATTGGGGAACCTGCCATTGAAAATAACGTTCTAATACGTTGGGAAATTTTCTTCCCATACAGTTACTTATCGATGTACCATAAGTGGGTATATTCAGCCATCTCTTTGGAGATGACACCGAAAAACAAAAACTGGACTAGTTTAAGCTTAAAATTATGATGCATTAGATCATGCAAATCAAGTGTTAAGTATTCTTCTATTATAAATAAATAGACAAATTGGAGGGCTTGTGTGGTTAGGGGTGTAATTCGGGTCTAATTGATTCGGTTTGGGATAAACTCAACCCTAACCTTATTTGTAAAATCCCAACCTAACTCTAACTCTAACCCTATTTGTAAAACCTCAACCCAACCATATGAAAATCGGGTTGAATTTGGTTGATAATTGAGGTTAAAAATTATTAAATAATACATATTCATCTTAGAAAATGAGGCAAGTATATGAGTCAAATGCATAATAGGATAAAAGTAATATTACAAAACAACATAGAAAGCAATCTAAATAGAATTACAAAATTCGAAAGATGTCATCAACATATCATCCCATCATAGTGTATTTAAAATATTATTTATATTTTCATGCCAAAAATATCTAAAATCATATATTCAGGTAAACTACGTGAAAACATTTTTTGAAAAATATTTTAATTAACGAAATTATATTGGAACTATAAATTGTTTAAATTATGTTAAATCATTAAATATATTTGGGAACTATAAATTATTGGGTTGTGGGTCATGATTTCCATATTTCTATGATAGCGACGACATTGGCATACTTCTCTGGGTAGCTATTAAATAAATGGTTATGATAACCACCACTTCCCACTAATCTCACTCAAACCCAAACGAATCATTAGGCATTTCAGATTTCAGATGAAAAAGAAAAGAAAAGAAAAAGAAGAGGCCATACCCATCTCCATGCAAGCACAAGAGACAAAATGTCATGCGTGTGAGAATTTTGTCTAGATTTCTTGCGTCATAATCAATTAGCAGTGGGAAGAAGCTGGGTCACATATTTGTGGCAGCATTAGTCGTTGGTTAAGGATAGACAGCAGCCACAGCTTCCAAATGGGTTTGGAACCTTTGGGTTGTCGGCAACAAGTAAAGGAAATGGGTTCAGTCATTGGCAACAAAGGAAATGGATGGGTTTGGGTTGCCGAAAACAGAGTTTAGCGAAGAGAAAGCAAATGGGCTGCGGAGAATTTGAGTTGTTAGCAGTAGTTAGCAGAGGAAGGAAACGCCAAAATGGGTTGCCACCTGCCAAAGACGAGGCAATGGGCTTTGGTAGAGCGGCGATGCAGGGGTGTGATGCAACAATGGGATAGGTTGGCTTGGGAGTTGGGAGACGGTGAGTGGATTCACACCTGGCAATAGCCGGGGAAGAGGAAGAGAAGTACTCTAGAACGACGTTTGCCGGAGAAGATGGGTTATAGCCTTGCAGGGACAAACGACAACAACTTGGGCAGGGTTTCACCGGAGAAGAAGAAGGGGTGGGTTTTATGGCGTTTGCCGGAGAAGATGACTTGCAAGGAAGAACGGCGACAACTTGGGCAGGGTTTGTAAGGAGCCAAGGACAAACAACATCAATGAGAGGATGGCTTGCTGCTTGCGGTTGGGATTCTCGGTAACGAATAGCAGAATATGGTAGGGTGCAAGGATGATTAGGGATTTAGGGCTAATGTTATATATTATATTATATTTTTTTATATTTATATAAATAGCAAATCTGAGTTGCCCGACCCCTCAATCCGCACCAACCTGATTTGTCAAATCGGGTCGGGTCAAACCCAATTCGGGTAATCCGATTTCACAAAATTCCAACCCAAACCGATTCCAATTTGGGTTCGGGTTCAGCCCGACTCAATTTACACCCCTATCTGTGGTGAAACTTGGGTTGGGTACTTGAATTCAACATGAACACAACAAAGTCAACCTGATTTTAGTTCGGGTTGGATTGAGTGTCCTCTCCCCCCCTCTTCTAAATTTGAATTGAAAAGTTAGGGTTCAACCCACCCAATTTCAAAATAGCATTGGGTTGAGATCTTAGGCAACCTGACCCAAATTTTTACCTGATTTACATAATATTACAGATGCACATATTGTGTTGATCAATACAGATTCACATACTTATTTCAATATGTATGTTAATCTTTTTTGAGCTTGATTCATTGGAATTCAAAAATAATATGTTTAAAGTCTTCAAAAGGGTATTCAAAAGTTTATAAATGGAATTGAAAAGCGATAACTCTGTCACTTTCTATCATTAGCGTGTTATTTAATATATGCATTCACATTTTTGTACTCATTGCAACACTATTTTCTCTAAAATTGATTGCATATAAATTCATGACAATCATTTGCGATTTATTTAAACTAATTCATCAAGAACCAATAGGAATTGTATGCAGAATTTTTTTTGAGTTGAATTAAGCTTTGGTTGGGGTTTTCAAAATAGGGCTAAGGTTAGGGTTGGGTTAAAGTTCTAGAAAATGGGATTAAGGTTGGGCCGACCTAAACCTGATTCAGCCCAGCCTGAGTTGCACACCCCTAGAAAGTATCATGTGAATAGCTCTAGGTTAGGTCACCTTCTTAATCCTTATACAGTTGCACTCATGTTTTTTGACCATTGTTCTGCTTTGTGTGAAAATTTATAAACAAGGTTCTAAGTATCCTTTTGCTGCATGCAAATTAATTGGGAATACCTGTACAGTATTTGTCCAATATGTATAAAAGCTTGTCCTACAGGAATTTATGAATGGATAGTGCTATTTCCATTTGAAAACTCTATTAGATTCTTAATTCTTGTGAAGTTCTTGGATGTTATCCCTCTTTAATGAGATTTTTTTTTGGAGTGTAAGAACTGAAGTCATTTATCTTTGTATATGCAGTGGCAAAGAGGACCTCAGTTTTTGATGACCCAACCGTAGAAATACAGGAGCTGACAGCTGTCATCAAGCAGGACATTACTGCTTTGAACTCTGCAGTGGTGGATCTGCAACTTGTCTGCAATTCACAGAATGAGAGTGGGAACATTTCTAATGATACAACCAGTCATTCAACCACTGTTGTGGATAATTTGAAGAACCGTCTGATGAGTACTACAAAAGAATTTAAAGAAGTTCTTACAATGCGAACAGAGGTCGGCAAAGTGCCAGTGCTGCTTTCTTCAGAATGTTTTCACCACCATTTTTGGTGCCAATCTTGTGTTACTAAAATTTGGAACTGACCTTTCACTGTTTGGATTTTGTAGAACTTGAAGGTTCATGAAAATAGAAGGCAGTTGTTTTCTTCAACTGCTTCAAAGGATGCTACCAATCCTTTCATACGGCAGCGTCCTCTTGCAGCAAGATCTTCAGCTAGTACCTCAACTGCTCCCCCACCTCCATGGGCTAATAGCTCCCCCTCTTCATCTCAGTTATTTGCAGGGTAAAGACGCAAAACTGATGTTATGATCTTGTCCCTGTAGATTAATCGGAAGTTTTTATTGCATGTAAAGATTTGTGTTTTGATTGAGTTTGGATGCACCTATGTTCTGACTTTAAAGTGTGGTTTGATGAGAAAAATTGGTTCTTTTTTTACAAGTTGAACAAAATCTCATTCTTGTTCTGACTTTAAAGTGTGGTTTGATGAGAAAAATTGGTGCTTCTTTTACAAGTTGAACAAAATCTCATTCTTCATCTGCATACCTTTCAAATTGAAGCTCCAATCCCTTTCAAGTCGGAGGTTGTCATATCAAAATTGAAACTGAGAATTGTAACCATGGTGTTCTTAGCATTATTATTTCTGCATAGGGTATGAACTGCCCAATGAGTGTCCTATATTATTTTTGAGCCATGGCAACCAGAAAGTTAATAGTGGGAGGTCTAACATGAATACCCTAGATATCTTAAATATGTATGGATGTACCTGCACATGTATGATCATGTCATCAGTCTCTACTTAGTGAACTCTTTGTTGGAAAGTGCGTCTGTAGACACCCCAAATGTTCACCTTATGGAAGAACATGCACTCTTCTTTAAGCCATGTGCCTCATCATGCAGTTGTTTGTCATGCAAGCTAAAGATAACTCTTGCATTGCGAAAAGAAAGTGAGTGAGCTGTGGGTCTGCAAAGTAGTTATAGGTTTCCATGCCCACCTTCTGCTTGGGCTTTGGCTAACCGTTCAGATTTTTGCTCTGCCAGTCGGTACTGCAACTCACCAATCTGATTTATGTAGATCTGTGGTTAAATTTTGATGATTCAGCAATACACTGTTATTCTGTGAATGTGCTCAAAATATGACCATTTTCTGGATAAACTATTTTCCATTGTCTCCTTTAATTGAGTATCGTTCATTTTTCATACATTTTTGTATACTTAAACTTGTCTAAAGAAAGATCTTTGATTTATTGGGGTGAAAATAAATCAGTTAATATATGTTTCTTCACTTGCAGAAAGCAGAGTGGTGATCCAGCCGCACAGCCATTGATACAGCAAAATCATCAACAACAGCAGCAAATGGTACCAGTGCAGGATAGTTACATGCAGAGCCGTGCTGAAGCTCTTCAAAATGTGGAATCGACCATTCATGAACTGAGCAACATCTTTACTCAGCTTGCAACCATGGTTTCACAGCAGGGGGAGCTTGCAATTAGGTTTGTATCTCACTTTAATACATCCAATGCATGTAAATCCATTATTGCCCTGTGGCCGTTGTGCCATTTCTCCAATTCGAGCTTTGTAGGTTCTTCCTGTGATGTCCCTCCATTGGACAGCTATGTAATATCAGTCCAAAAGGTCAGAAATGACAATTTAAAAATGATTGGATTTTCTATGAACAGATGTTAGGCGGTCTTGTCTATCTGGGCTTTAGGGAGCAGCTGATTGATTGCCAATGGATTCTCAGATCAGTAATATGCATATCAGGAAAGGCTGGTGATTTGTAGGATACTTAAATATGGTGAAGGTTGGCCCTAAGAACATCCTTGATTTACTGGTATATAAGATATGATTGCCCAGTTAAGAGCATGGGCATTGAGAAGTACAACTGCATTTTTATCTAGGTGGATTCATGCAACAGCTTAGTGCCATTTCATGTTGGATTTCTCTGCTTATGCATTTATATTTAATTACCAGCATCTCCAATACTACAGATGCCCCTGCCACTTGAGCTAACAGTTTTCATGTGTGGCAGGATTGACGAGAACATGGATGACACGTTAGGAAATGTGGAGGGAGCCCAAGGGGCGTTGCTGAAATACCTCAATGGGATATCCTCCAACCGGTGGTTGATGATCAAAATATTTTTTGTATTGGTGGTGTTCCTTATGATCTTCCTCTTTTTTGTTGCATAATGAGGTCCAAAAGTGCCCTGTCCTCTTTCATCTCCAAGTAAGTTTGCATTAATAGTTTCATATTAAAAGGCAGAATTGCAGGCAATGTTATTTGAGTTTTTTGGGGTATGCTGCCAATCGGGGGCTGGAGTTCGCCTTCACCAGCCCCCATGACCTGTTTTTTATGGTCATCAGCGTGCGACAAGCAAAATGCCCAGAGAGAGCGCTCACTGATTTCGAATTCTCTTCGCTGCAGAATTTTCCCACTCATCTGTGTACTATGAAATGGATGCAGTTTATAAAGAAACACCGTGAAAACATGTTTAACAGATTGATTGCGGCAAGTCACCCTTATGATTGGCGCTGGAAATGTGAGAGGTGCCATGATCAGGAATATTGCTCAAGATCAGTTTGATTGAATGAACCTGGTAAGGGAGCAGCCATTTGAAAGTGGGAAGTTTTCTCCTTTTTGGTTTTTGTGCTCCGCATCCTCAGCAAGTATTTGGGGCCAATACTGGACATCCATGTTATCAATGTTTTGCTAAAAAGTGTACAATTTATTTTTTAAGTGATCGAAAATAAGTATATATTGTTTATTAATTTTTCCAAAAAACTTCTGGCGTGTTTGTAGGAACAGTGTATCATCAAAGTGGATTGCGGTTTCGTTTTTGAGTTTTTGGATGGTTGAACGGAGTTGATTCTGATTAATGGAGGTCCAACGGCCGCACCAACGTGCAATTTAAGAAAATTGTTGAGGAGTTTTGACGTATGAGCAACATTGCAAATTCTTAGTTTCGGATTAACATCACTCTCGTATTCCTTGGGAATGGAATAAAGAAACCAAGCCGCAGGGGTAGAGAATCAGCCTTCAATTCGAGGCCTAAATAGTTCACGGATTAAGAGTACGAACGATTATGTTATTATCAACGAACATTTTAGATTTTTCGGAGGAAATTGTTGAAAGGGCAACATTATCGTCCAACCTTTGCAGATAAAGCGAAATTAGAAACATCATCTGGAGATTTTTTTCAAACTGTCCAACACCGCTTGGTAGGAACAGAGTCTCATGCAATCTAGATGTGACGCAAACACCCGAGGATAGTCATAGCACTCGTAGAATTTCCAAAAATTGTGAGACGGCAGTGCATGTTCAGAACTTGCTAAGAATTCTTTTATACGAAGCAGGAATCCAAACAAAAAGAGCTGTCTTGGATCTATGCTGCTATTTTCTATAAAAAAAAAAAAAAAAGTCAGCAGCGGTGGGCTTCTGTAGCTCCGTCATATTTTGCGGATGCCCAGGTCACAGCACGGAAGCAACAGTATCATGTCATACAAAAGTAAGTTGAGAACGAGACTTTCCATGAGTGCAGCGAATGGTAGGCCATTTTAGGATCTTTCCCATTCTAAACAGGGTATATATCAGGCACGTGGCAGTTTGATCAGCCAAGAATGGTCCATTGTTATCAAATTATTTTGGTAAGTCTGACGGTGAGGGACCAAGATTTTGATGTTCACCTTTTCTTAGCTGCAGTCATATAATATTTCCTGATTTAGGCAATTATTGACTAATTTTATCATGAATTGTACTTTCTTTAATATAAACCTAGTTAGTGGACACTTGGGCTGTGTTTGGTTTCGTGTAGAAGGATTGTGAATGTGTAAAATGTCTTTTTTCCTCTCTCTCTCCCTTCTTATTTACTTTTATAAGATATTTATCTAGTTCTAATTATACGAAATAATCATAATTTTTCATAAATTTATATATGTATATATATATATATATATTTTTTTTTACCCATTATGTTGTCAAAGATGTGTTTGGATGCATTTGGAAGATGATGTATTTGAAATATATCTCTTTTACACCCCTTTTCATACTACCATCATATTTTCACTATCTTTAACAATTATATATCTTTTATTATTATTTGTATTTTTAATTATTCTAATTTATTTTTCATTAGAAAAGTTTATTTTGCTGATATATGGAAGTTTTAAATACACTTTTTTCATATACCCCCTCTTAAAGAAATTATTCATCCCATTTATTTGATCGTAATGTTCAGATTTTTTTTGTGTTTTTGGATGGAATGTATTCAATATATATATATATATATATATATATATATATAACATGTTAAAAGGGATGCATTTGAAAAATAAGCAGGAGATGCACAGAAAAATGTGTTTTTTAATGGGCAACGAGAAAAACTACTCGAGATATAGACGATAATAAAAAATAGAATTATTGAAATCAGTGATAATGCCGCGTATTTTAAAACCTCATGCCTGCAGCTGCCACTTGCCACAGCTTGCAATGGGACGAAACTCGCTCCCTCGGGCGTCTTCCACGTGTACGATTGGATAAACCCCTCACTGAGAAGAAAGATGAGGCAAATGCTTGGCGCTTCGCACGCGTTTACATTGACGAGAATCCTCACGCGTTTACATTGAGACGGACCATCTGCTCAATTTCAACTGCATTTAGCCAGAGATAAGCCTTTTTTTAGGAAGTCGATATTCGTCTAACCAGTTCATAGAGTGGGACCAACTAAGATAGGGATAAATAAAGAGAATAGACAATCAAAAACAGGTGTCCTAACCATCAATCTGATTTTAAGTGAAATTCAAATTTTCGAAGATACTAATTCCAATTTTTTTTTAGTATTATCTTTTTGATATGCGGTTAAAATGATTCAATTTTTCCGATGGACGGTCTGGATTTGTAGGAGGCAATGGTTTTAGGAGCGGTAATAGACCGAGCTTCCAAGTTCCTGCACCTATCCATTTTTACGTCGCGCGAATCGCCGTCTCATTTCAGTTCGCCTCGTCTCCTATAAAACCCCTCAATCATCTTCGTGTTCTTACGTTATCTGTTTCTTCTTCTATCAAACCCTAGTTTCTTCTAACCCTAGTATTCTCTAGACAATCTGCCCAACTGTGTCTTCCTATCGTCATTTCTCCATCTTGAAATTGTTGATAGATCATTGATTATCTTTCCGCTTGTTGTAACTAGTTCGGAATCTTGAAAACCGTGGCTTGTTTTTTGCGGTGGAAATGGTTGGTGGAGGAAGCAGGAAAGACGATGGGCCGATCGGGATAAGCAGCACGAACGTATTCGCCGCCCTTGACAGCCTGCGCAGGAAGAAGAAGTCGGATGGATCGTCGAAGAGCAAAGGATCTTCGAAGAAGGAACCCGAGCCTGCGCCCGTTTTCTGGGCCCCGACTCCACTGACCGTCAAATCTTGGGCCGACGTGGATGATGACGATGATTATTATGCGACGACTGCGCCGCTTCAGTCGGTTTGGGGAGCGCCTGAGACGACGCAGGAGCAGAGCAAGGAGAGCGAGGCCGCGATAGAGGTGTGTGAATTTGATGGTTAAATGCGATTTTCTATTTTGTTTCTTGAAATTTGGTTGTTTGTCGAAAATGGATTCATGTTCTTCGTACTGCAATTTTTTGTTTCCCAATGTGTGGATTGATGATCCGATGGGGCCGGCAGGGCCAATCATTCTAAATTTGGGGGTCCTTGATGATGCCCTGCCTGTTTAGATTCTGAATTTATAGGAAGAATATGACTGTTCATTTTGGATTCTTTGCTCTGTTTGAGACGTGTTTCCTTTTGAATATTTGTAATGCCATTGTTGTTGCATGAGAATTATGCATTATGTTGATGCTTCTGTGGTAAATGACTTGATCTGTTGTTGATGATAAAGAACAAGATGCCTTCATTATGGCCGAATTTTTAATTTTATCAAGCATTTCCCACCATCTTCAATGTTATCATAGCATGTGGAGGACTGTCGTTTTTTCTTATGTCTCTGATCCATTCTCTGTATTTCGTTATTGTGATGAATATTTATCGGTGTGGAGAACTGTTAGTTTTTCTTACGTGGCT
Source organism: Pouteria campechiana (assembly GCA_036873735.1). Lineage (NCBI taxonomy): Eukaryota > Viridiplantae > Streptophyta > Magnoliopsida > Ericales > Sapotaceae > Pouteria > Pouteria campechiana. The sequence continues at coordinate 10,282 of JAYJMB010064814.1, forward strand.
TAACCTCTTCCTGGCATTTTGTTATTGTGGTGGATATTTATTAAGACTTCTTTTGTAATCTGCAAAGAAGACAGTCATCAATATGATTGCCAAAACTAACGTTACACTTTACATATAATTTTTTGCATCATTGTTTTTTGTAAGTAAAGAGGTGGAAGAATTGCTCTAGTAGTGCAACTATGATAATTATTTGTTCAACATGTAATTGTTAGAGTCAGCTTATGTGGACTGTGTCAAAGAATGAAGATTTATGATCTCACATGAGAAAAAGATGTGCAGTATTAGGTGGCATTTTTTAATATTTCTTTTTCCTCGTCTCATCCTGTGAATGAAGAGAGACAATTGACTTGCATAGCATGGATCAAATAATTGGTCAGTTTGATATGACAAGGGTTTATATTCTCTGCAATTTGCTAACTCCTCAGTGCATGTTGTAACATATATTACTGCATTTTATGTCAAGATTGGCATTATCATGTCAGCTGTTGATGGTAACTGATTTTACTCTGTATTGTGACAGACTTTGTTATTTAGTGCTTAGTTTTGACTGATGTATCAGGTTTTTTGGTTAGAAATGAGTAAAGGAAGCGGGGTGATAATTAGTCAGTGAATATAGAAACTTTGGATGGCGCATTATTTCTTTTTTTTTTCCATATCTGGTGTCTGATTTTTGAAGTTGGCTTGGATCATTTGCTGAGGAATAGAGGGACTTTTTCGTGGCCATATTTCAATGGTGATCAAGGGGCTTAAGCGAATAAAAGAGGTTTTGTGTCTGTGGAGCCAAAATCTGAGATCCTTTGGGTACCTGGACATGGCTTTTAATAGCAGTTTGCATGTGGTTTGGTGTTTTGTTCTTCCAGTTTTATTGTGAGTCTGTAACTATATTGCTGCTTTGTTTTTGTTAATGTCTGCTTTTTCACCCTTTTGTGTCCTTTTTGTAGAACATCCTTAGACATTCTGTGGATACACAGAATCTGAAGTGATGGCCTTTGAGGGAAAGGACCTTATGGAATGTGAGAATCATGCCTTCTGTAGTTATTGAAACTTTACAGGTAGGAGTGGAGCTTGCTGTGATTGCATCTTGGAAAAAAATGTGCTGAAACTTTATCCACTCACTTCATGGATACGGGAGAGCATGCTACAAGTCTGCTCATTCCTTAATATAGGGCAAAGTAGTAAAATCCTTTTGTCTAAGTAGTCTGTAGATGTTAATAATAGTTCAACAATAAGTTTTAGTAGCAAAAGCAAGCATTTATAAGTCACCTATATGTATTTTGCCGAATCCTTTTGTTTACTTTTTGGTTGCCCAATTTTATTTTTTATTATTATTATTTTTTTATGTTCGCTTCTTATCATCCCATTGTGGTTGAGTACCTAACAGTTTTCAAATCCTACAAATGCTTTTAGGAGACAGTGATACTGTATGTCTTGACCAGTAAGCTGTTTCATGGACAATTTGATATGGACGGCAGTTTTCAAATATGGCTTCTTTGATGCATATCCCAATGGATTTGGAGATTCTTGTTCATCCAATGGTCCAGGGGTCTCAAGGTTTAGGGTTAATTATCAGAGTTTCATGATGGAAAATGATAGCATTGGTGGGTTCCAATCAAATTACGTGACATGCTCACAATTACATGGACCATTTAGGGGCCATCTAATATTGGATTTGTGGAGATTATTGAGAGAGAATTAATTTATTTTCTTACCCAATCACGTCGCCTCAATTCATGGCTGGTACAAATAAAGATCCGTATGCCGTATGGGCCTGTTGTTGGTCAATGTTGTTACATATTGTGTTATCTTGACAAGATCTTGGTCAATTATCTAGATAAAAGATCCAAGAGACCTTAAAAAGTAGAATATGCTTGTAGTTAAGGATTCGATCATTTTGGAAAATGTTTATAGGCAGATCATTTATTTCCAAATTGTGAGTTGGCAATGGATGCTTTGATACATTCTTAAGGTGACTTGTTATAACAATCTGGCAATGATGGAAGAGCTGTCTGACCTTTAAAAAGGGTGGAACATGGTTGGCTTTGAAGAAGAGATTAATCTTGCTTGTGTATATGGAACGGATGTAGCAGTTTTACAGTTTAGCTCATCTCAAAGACAAGATGATGGAAGATGTCTCCAGTGTAGAGTTCCTTAGGGTAAATGAATATGGAGAATGTTATGAATGTTACCTGAGGGTAGCTCATCATCTGCATATCTTCCTTTTTATGTTGAGCTTTGCATAGACTAGCTGCTTAGCTTTGCAGTTGATAGATCAATGGGTAAATGAAGGAAGTGATATATGATGGACCTTTCTTGTAAATGTAATGGGGCACACAATCCCTTGCTTTAATGACCCAGGCCATTGTGGGAGGCAGTTCTAGTCCATACTGATCTGCAAATTTGCAGATCAGTCTGGATTTTGTGCTCTGTATTATTAATATCTACCTTTTATGATAGATCTTGCATGCTTCAGAGTATCTGGGTACTTGTGATTCACATTTTTGTGATCCAGCCCACTGTGGGAGGTGGTGCTTATTAGTAGATGCACTGTCATCCTAAGTCAGTTCATTATTCATATCAGAATGATTTCTTATTACAGATAGCATGTTGCTCTTCAACTTGGTCTTTTATGTTGTCTTTTTTCCCCCCACAACAGACGTGTTTTTGACCTTCTTAAAGCTCTTATTCACTGCTTTCTTTGCTTGAGTTGCATTTGGAAAATGGATACTTGACAATCCTAATTGTCGATTTTTTGTTATTATTTTCATCATTATATCAGTGAAAAAAATTACTTAATAGTCAAATTCTATGCAATGCTATGGAAGGTGCATGGCATTCATGTCCTCTTTTTATGAACAGCTTAAATTATTAACTCAACGATTCTGTATTGGATTTTATCAGCAAATTTCAGTCTTCTGTGCTACATTAAAAAGTTTGCTAAGCTGTTATTTACTGCTTTCTTTTCTTGAATTACATTTGGAAAATGGATACTTAACAATTAGGATTGTCGATTTTTTGTCATTATTTTCATCATTATATCAGTGAAAAAAATTTATTTAATAGCCAAATTCTATGCAATACTATAGAAGGTGCATGACATTCATGTCCTCTTTTTATGAACAGCTTAAACTATTAACTCAACAATTCTGTATTGGATTTTATCAGCAAATTTCAATCTTCAGTGCTACATTAGAAAGTTTGCTACATTTGTGGGACTCCTTTCGGCAAATAATCATCATTTGTGGGTTATTGATGGCTTATGGTTTGAACTTCAATTCTAAGTGCTAAGTTTGATTACTGCATGGTTTCTAATCTTCTTTTCTACAAGCAAAACAGTCTACATTTTGTTGTATTTTCATCATTCATAGTCTATTCATGGACGATGATTTACCTGCTTTGTTCTGATTTCTGGCTTATTTTTATTTGAGACACCTTGTTTCCTTGTCATCCTTTTGGTTATAAATCCTGTAAGATTTTAGGCGAGTTGTTATAAATCCTTCGGTTTCCCAGGAGGTGCTTTTCATGCAAGGGTTCTTTCATGATTGTTCATTGGGGGTTATTCCCATTGCTAGGTGTTAATCTCATGATGGGAGTTCACCTTTCTGGAGTTCTTATGCAAATATAAGATCATAAAAAGATTTACAGCTGATTGCTTGTCTTGAGTTTTCATATGAATATTCTTCATATCATTCTTCTTGATTGCTTGCAATTTGTTTGCTCAATATTATACCCTGGATGATGGTAACAAGGGCTATTATTGTAGGAACTATTTCCAATTTCTTTGGTGAATATTATATCCTGGTGAGGAGAAGGGCTCATGATTATATGAACTATTGGCATATTCTAATGTAGTCCTGCTATTCCAATTGATGATAAGTTTTGAATTTGTGCTTGAATTGAAATTTAAAAAAAAAAAAAATTCTATCTGTTCATGTGATATGCAGGTAAGTGAAAGTGAAGAAGATGGCCTTGATGAAGAAGAAGATGATGTTGAAGAAGAGCATGAAGTGGAGCCCGAGGCTCCACCTGCTGAGCCACTGGTAAGTAAGCCTGCATTAGCTTCTACTGTAATAAAAGATACAGAAAGGCAGCTATCAAAGAAGGAATTGAAGAAGAAGGGGCTGGAGGAACTTGATGCTGTCTTGGCTGAACTGGGTATTCACCAGAAAGAGACAAATGGGCAAGCTGAACTACATGGTAATTTACTTTCTTTTTTATCATTTTGTATGTGCATATTGGTCATTTTAGGCGCTCTCTCTGATCTTTATTAGCATCCGATGGCAAAGTATGTCCTTCAGAATAATGGAATTTGCATGTGCTTAAGCATTCATGAATTTTTTGCAGCTTCAATGTGGTAGACATTCAATTGCATTCTACTACTTTTTTTTTTATTATTATTTGAACTGCCTATGTATCATATGATCGTTTTCTCACAGCTGACACTTCAGTAATGGTTCTGTAGCTGCCTTGCCACTCTATGTCAAACCTCTTGATCGTTTAATGCTGTTGATGGATCATTTTAATTATGCTATCAGATTGGCTGATAACAATTTTGATTTGCTAATCTTTCGCTTCAAGCTTATAATTGACTTTTTCACCTAGAACCTTCCTTCTGTTAGTCATTTCTTGGCGGAAAGTGGCAAAATGCACATTTCTCTTGAACTTTAGTACATGCTTTTTATGTTCTTTTTGTTATCAATCACATTGGTTGATGACAACTTGCTCATCTTTATCTTCATGCTTTATCGTTGACCTTTATAGCCGGGAAATTCGCTTAATCATTTTTGCTTGGTGGAAAGTGGCAACAGAGCAAATTTCTCTGGAATTTCAGCATTCATTTTTCATCTTCTCCTTGTTGTCAATATGTGAATGCCATATTTTTGTTGGTTTTTTTATCTGCTGATATCTATTATTCTTATGCTTTTCTATTCTATCTTCTGCCTTTGCCTGCTTTTGCATATTTTAAGGTTTGCTTTTGCCTGCATTCCAATATAGGTGCTCCAGAAGGCAAGAAAGGCGAGGTGTCCAATGGAGAGCATACCTCAAGTTTTAATGAGAGCAAAAGCGCAAAGAAGAAGAAGAAGAAGGACAAATCTTCCAAGGAGGCTAGAGATCAACAGGATCAAGCAAATGGTTCCGACAATGGGGCAGAAGCTCCACCATCTGGAGAGCCAGCAGAAGGAGAAGCACCATCCACTACTGATATGAAAGAACGGCTAAAGAAGGTGGCTTCCATGAAGAAGAAGAAATCTAACAAAGAGGTTGATGCTGCCGCCAAAGCTGCAGCTTCAGAAGCTGCGGCAAGATCTGCAAAGCTTGCTGCTGCAAAGAAGAAAGAGAAGAATCACTACAACCAACAGCCAGTGCGGTGAGTCTGTTTTGGCAAATGTGTATGCATCAATCCTGTTCATTTGTTGAATGCCAAATAAACGGGGGTGGTGGTTTCACGTAGATGACCTTCATGTATTGCTTTGGTTTATCGGGAAAGGAAAATCTTTTTGGGCATCTCTGCCATTCCATTGCTAAAGTGCCGTGTGAGCTGTGACATAAAATGTCTTGGGATATTTTTCTTTTGTATGCAACATCTAGCGGATTTTACTTAACTAATTCCTTCCTGCTATCCTCGACAGCTCTCTGGTCTGGTCCGGTCCGGTCATTCTGTGTTGCTTGTTTCAGTCTTGGTGTCTCTCTGGTTGCATGGTGCATTCCATTCCCAGGTATTTTCATCATTATGAAAATGTAGGGCTCTTTTAGGTGGGATGGCTGAGATTGAACTCCCAGCCTCTGGTGCTTGTGGGGATGGACTGCAACTTCCTTCCATGTGCATGCTTGGTGGATTAACTCATTTATAAGATTTTTCTTTTGGTTTTTTTTTTTTTGTGTGTGTGTGTGTAAAAATGTGGAAAAATGAAATTAATGGATGACTTAAAATTTAATATATATATATATATATAATTTAACCATTTCAACTCTGGTGCTTCAATTCCGGTTTGGTGACAAATTACCTTTTTCAATTGATTTTCATGTACAGAGTAACATAGTAGGATTGATTACTTATGGGGAGTTTCCAGTGAATAACCCTGATTTACCTTGTCATTGAGAGATTTAGCAGTTATGCCGCATGTGCCAATGCTGCTTCTCTCTCCCTTTTTCTTATTTCTTAATTTTATTTTTCACGTGGGGGAACTTGATGGGATGCTATGCTTGGGTCCTTAGGCATGCTGTAAAAAAAATTAAGAGTATTTGAATCTAAGGCATGGGGTTGTTTGGATAGAGAAATGAAAGTCCTGAGTTAGAATAGTTGTGAAATGATGTAAGCATTACACTGATTTGTCATCGTTTGCCGTTTCCATCGAGTGTCGTGGGTAGAGAGTTGGATTCCAACTCCTGAAGTTTCTTTTGGGAATCGACAGTGGGGGCGTAGGTGCCAATTAACTGTTATGGCTTTGCTCAGGTGTAGCAGTCGACTGGTCTTTTAAAGGGCATCAGCTATGAAAGATCGTCATACCATTTGGTAAACTGTTCAGTCCAAGTGGCAATCAGTAAATCGATTTTTGACAGGGTTTCAAAGAACAAGTTTGTTTCTACTTTCAGGTTTGACTTCACCATCGCCATCAAGTGGTAGTGTGTTGGAAGTTTTAACTTCACCATGGTCATAGTTATATTGTATCGGATCTGCCATTTCGATCATTGTACTGGGCTAATGGGCCAATATTCTACTTGGTGACGTTGACGCGAGGTCTCATCTGGGGCTATGTTCTTTAGGCCGATGAATTTGGAGGGGCATTTGTTCTTTGGGATGTGTGCTTATTGTGTAATGTGGAATTAATTTTGAGAAAAACCAGCCCTCGCCTTTCTTCATCCATATGGAGGACAATACTACTTAATGACTTCTTGTAAGCTATTGACAAAAGCTGACAAATTTGGTAGCGAACGTGCGGTGGACAGGGAGGGACTGAGGATGTTTCGGCCACTTCATAAATGTGTGTGCGTACTAATTATCTATTGCACTTTCAATTCAACGCGACTTCTTGTCGCACTAGGATATTATCAGTATATGTATAAAAAGGGCTGTGTTTGAATAGGGTGTGTATTGGAGAGAACTAAAAGAGAAATGTATATTAGAAATATAAACGGATGTTAGCAAGATTGAAGATGGCATAAGCAAAATGTACTTTTAATAATAAAAAAAGGTAAAAAAGAGTGATAGGAAATATAGGAAATGATGTAAAAGTATTTATAATGTCAGATCATCCAAAACGGAATGTAAAGGGAATGTATTTTTAATGCACGTACTTTCAAATGCACCGATGTAAGCATGGTTCAAAATTTTAAAAATCTTGTTAAACAGATGACCTTGAACATCGACTTGGCAGAACTGAATTTGTACGGCTGACCGAATTGCACCATATTCCCCTTGTTCTATGATATCTGTGGAAGAGAGGGAGGGAGAGAGATATTTGTGGAGGAGAGAGAGAGAGAGAGAGAGAGAGAGAGAGAGAGAGAGAGA
>JAYJMB010064825.1:0-25517 GCA_036873735.1 Pouteria campechiana
GCAAAGGTCTAGGGTTCAGATTTCACCACTTAATGACTCCCCTTGCTATTTGGATATTGGATTTAATGCTTGCTTGGGTTCATTTTTTCTATGATATGATTATTACAATTTGGTGTGCAGGTTTAAATGAAATGCTTTCACTCGTTTCAATTACCTAAGGTGTGTAGTATAATTGAGGTGAAAACATATTACGATTAAGAACTATGAACCAAGTAGAATGGTTATGCATTTAGGTGTGCGCCTTAATCTTCTACTCTTCTTATTCAAGGAAGCTCATAGTTGTGCATTAGGTGTGTGCTTTAACTATGCATAGACAATCAATAAGATTTATGAACTTTGTTCAAGCAATCACACAAATCAAAAGATTAAAATAAAACTCATGAATAAAAACATAGACTTGCATTAAATAATCAATAATCTAAATAACAAAGTTTATAAAAAAGGGCTACATCTTCACCCTAGAAAGATAGAATTAGTTCATAAAGAAAATAAAATATACTCCCTTCATGAAGATCATTATACTACAATTAGCCTTCTTAAATCCCTTTGCTCCTCCCAAATCTTCCTCTTTGCTCCTCCAAAAATCCTCTGAAATAGCCTATAAGGAAAAAACCCTATACTCCTCTCCAAAAGACTCTCAAAGATTACTAAAAACAGGCTTAAAAATGTAGCTTTTCCACAACCTAAAAAAATATTAAAAAATATTTAATCCTGCTGTTTGATCAGCTGCTGGTGCTGGTAGTGCCAACATGCTGATCATCTCGCTCCCTTGTTGCTTCAACTTTGCTCCTTTATTGCTTTGTTTGCCTCCTGTCACTGCTTTGTTGCTCCATATTTGCTTACTTTCTCTCCTTGTTTTCACTCTTCCAGTAACCTAAACATACAATAAAAACATGTAAAATTGGCATCAAACTAATTAAAGATTGCATGGAATTAAGCTTGAAAATATAAAATATAAGCAACTGAAATTCACTCATCACATACCCCCAAACTTAAATCCTTACTTATCCTCAAGTAAAATTAGCAACCAAACTAGTGAAATGATTAGAATAACATCTCTCTTAATTAATTAAACACAAACCAGATAAATTACACATGTACACATAATTCAAAATTTAGTCATAACACTTCTAAAATAATTACATAAAACTCATACTTCATCAATCCTGCCATGAAGTGAAAATTGTGGATGTGTATGTCCTCTTATGCTCCATGTATACTTGTCAACTTACAACATGTGAACTAATGATTCTAATGATTTTCACAAGACACATTATAAGCTTGCTTTTCATAATCCCTCTTCACTAATGTAGAAAATTCTTATTCACTTGGATCAATAGGTCTTAGCTAAGCTTGTAATGGGGCCTTTGGTTTAGCTAACATAGAAAGGAAGCAAAAATTAACAAAACAAGAGACATAATAAACTTGCACCAGATTGCTCACTCTCTTAGCTTTTGTTGGGATTTTCTCTATCTTTCCTTAATTCTAGGCTATATTACTATCACACCCCCAAACTTGTTTTCTTTTTAATTCTTGAGATGTGATCCCCCCATTCAAAATATATTTCTTTGCTTCACTTATTTTTTTTCTTTTTTCCCTATTTTCTTTCTCTATCATAGCATACTTAATTTTTTACATCCCCAAACTTATCTTCCTTTGCTTCATTCTTACCTATCAATAACCATAAGCATAAAATATGTCTCTTAATAGGTAACACATGGTTTTTCAGGTGAAATAGGTTTGGATAATGGGGCTAAACAAGAAAATTTGAATGGTGGATTTTCACATGCCTTGCACATGCAATTCTTTCATAAAGCTCAATAAGGACATTAGTGATATGAGTGTACCAGGTTAGCTTGAAAGGTTCAAATTGATCAAAGAATGCCTAAATCATTTCCAAGTAAATATGTTGTCTAGGATTTCGCCTTGAGGGATGCTCAAACATGCTTGTTGCAATCAAAATAAGTCAATGAATTCACAATATTGTTAGCTAATTTACATACACTTTGTATGATTATGACATAATGTGCATGAAAAATTTCCATAATGATGAGGAGGGAAGAATTTTGTACAAGAATTAGTGGATCATAAGGAGTGCCTATCCTTCTTCCTAAATTATATGCAATGGTAATAAAATATATTTGAATTGGCAAATATAATTTCATCATTTCTTTGCTTGATTTGCAATCTAAGGAAGTAATTTAATTCTCCCATCATACTCACTTCAAGTCCAGTTTGCATGATCTTTCAGAAATCTTGACAAATTTTTTCATTAGTAGCTACAAATATAATGTCATCCACATAAATTTGACCTATCAAGATATCTTTGTCAATATTTTTGATAAACAGAGTGGTGTCAACCGTTCCTTTCTTGAATTTATGATCACTTAAGAATTTGCTTAACCTTTCATACCAAGCTCCTGGAGCTTGTCTTAAACCATATAATGCCTTGGTGAGCTTTTAGACATGATTGAGTTGATCATTATTCTCAAAACCAGGAGGTTGATCTACATACACTTTTTCGCTTAGATATCCATTTAGAAATGCACTCTTTCCATTTATCTAAAATAACTTAAAGTCCTTATGAGATGCAAAAGTGAGTAGCATTCTAATGGCTTCTAGCCTAGCTATAGGGGCATACAATTCTTTAAAATCAATTCCTTCTTCTTGGGAGTACCCCTTAGCAATTAATTATGCCTTGTTTCTTACAACTAGCCGACTCTCATCTAGTTTGTTTTTGAACACCCATTTAGTTCCGATTACATCAATATTTTTTGGTTTTGGAACTAGTTCCCATACTCTGTTTCTTTCAAATTAGTTTAGCTCTTCTTGCATTACTATAATCCAAGTTTTGTCATTCAAAGCTTGTTGAATGTTAATTGGTTCTATTATAGATATCAAGGCATAATGACCACAGACATTTTTTATAGACCTTCTTGTTTTGAAACCATCATATACATTTCCTATAATTTATCTTCTAGGATGAGCAGTAACAAATCTCAAATCAGTTGGGGGTTAATAAGGAACATTACCTACTCTTACCTCCTCTTCATTTTCTAAACTTTATACATCTTCATCATTAGTGCCATTCTCTTGATTCTTTAATTTGAGATTCTTTATATTTGTTGTAGCTTCATCTACATCACTATCACTCTCCTTTCTTGGGGTTATATTTGCTTCATCAAATTTAACATGTATAGATTCTTCTACAACCTGTGTTTTCTTAAGGAAGACTCTAAATGCTTTAATGTTGGAAGAGTAATCAAGAAAGCTAGCTCCATCGCTCTTTGGATCAAACTTTCCAAGGTTATCTTTCTCATTATTCAGCACATAGCATAAGCATCCAAAAGGTTGGAAATATGAGATGTTTGGTTTTCTTCATTTTCAAAGCTTATATGGGGTTTCCTTTAAGATTGCTCTTATGGTAAACCTAACACAAGATCCTTTTTCGACAGAGACCTGATATTTGATATATTGATATGTCCCATTCTCTTGTTCTATACCAATGGATCATCCTTGACTACAATTAAGCATTTTTCAATTATATTATCCAACTTTGCTAGATAAATATTTCCATAACTGTTTCCTCTAATCAGTAGATCATTGTCTATATTAAATAAATTACTTGCAAATGGTTCAAACACAACTTTATGACCTTTGTCATATAATTGACTAATGCTTAGTAGATTGTGTTTGAGTCCTTCTACATATAATATATTCTCTATGCATGCTTGAATAAACCATAAATTTTATCTATTCCCTTAATGAGACCTTTATCATTGTTGCCAAATGCTATTGTTCCTCCATTAGTTTGCTTTAATTCTTTGAACATCTTTTTGTTACCATTCATATGTCTCGAATAGTCATTATTCATGAACCATGCATTTCCTGATGTATCTTTAAGACTTACCTCTATTTTTAGGTCCATTATGCATTGTTCTTTGATGGTGATTTGATTTGTCGATTCATTCTCTATCTAGGCCATACAACATATTCTTACAAGATTTCCAACCTCATTATCATCTCTCTCACTTGAGCTTATTGCAGATGAGTCTTCATCATTCACATACATTCCTCTGGCTTGGTTTCTTGAAGACTTTTTGAAGTGATTCTTTTCTTTTCTATCAGCTTTCTCATTAATATTTACTTTTTCTTCATTGGGACACTCAGGTGACATGTGTCCGATCCCTCCACATCTATAGCATGTGGTGAGATCCTTCTTTCTTCCAGTCATTTTCTTCTGTTGTCTATGTTGTCTCCTTGAGATGCTGTTTCTAATGCTTCTTGCAAACCTTCTAAAAATTTTGCCTAATGTGGTCATATCATCTTTAGATTGTGATGTTGGATCACTATTACTCTCCTTGGTTACTTTTATAGCAATACTTTTTATTAGCTTTGTTAGCTCCTCTTTTTTATTCTTGATTAGCTCACGTGACATCAATGAGCTGATAAGATCGTCCTCAGAAGAGTATTCTGATCCTTTGCTTCCTCTATTACTGTGATCTTCTAGTTTCATGAATCTGGTAATGCTCTTAGTATCTTCATTACTTGTTCAGAATTTATAACTTCTTTTTCCAAACCTTCCAAGGTATTAGTAACCTTAGAAAATCGAGCATACATTTCAGATATATTTTCTCCTTCTTTCATCCTATAGTTTTCCAGTTCTCCTATCAGTATATTTCTTTTGGTTCCCTTGACTTGTGTGGAACGTTCATAAATAGAAACTAATTTATCTCATATATCCTTTGCAGTAGTGCAAGAGGATACTCTACCAAACTCATATGAGGAAAGTCCATAAAATAAAGAGTTCATTGCCTCTGCACTATTTTGGACTTAGGTAGCTTCCTCTTTGGTCCATGCATCTACTTCAGTAGTGGGAAGAGTGATTCCAACTTTAATAGCCATCCAAGATTCCATAGCATTGGCTATAATAAATTACTTCATCCTTAACTTTTAGTAAGCGAAGTTAGTTTTATCAAATAGGGGTGGCCGGGAAGATGATTGCCCCTAAGCAAATATTTATAATAAGGATGATGGGTTTTCCATTGGTTCACTACAAATGTTTATGTAGTCTACTTTGAAACTACTGTTGGTCCCGAAGGTTAGGCAAAGACCCTAGAGGGGAGGGGTAAATTGGGTATATAAAAATTATTTCTCAACCCCTTTAGGATTACTCTTCCCTCTAGCAATCAATCACTCGAATACTAAATGCACAAAATAGATAAGACACAATAATTTTTATAGTGGTTCGAGTAAACACTCTACTCCACTCTTCCGAGATCACTTTTCTCTTAGTGTCTTCGATTCCACTATTCCCAATAGCAGAAATACAATAATATCCCTGACACTCTTCTACATTCCAACTCAAGGGAGCATAAACAAGTGTCCCCATGTACATATATAAGAGAAAGTAGAATTCACACAAGGACAAATAAAACACTAAAAAACATAAAGTAAAACCTCTAAGATAATCAGGTAGTAAGAAAAATAACATTCAATTAATAAATAACCTAAAACTAAGAATACCTAAAAGATACATAACTAAAAGAAATATAAAATAACAAAACTAAATGATTATGCTCACAATCATCTAGCACATAAGGACAACTGCAATTTACATTTGTGCTAGCTCAAATAACTCAATGGTTGATTAAAGCAAATGTCTATCTTGTTTATTCATGAAAACTGCTTTAATTCATTAGCTTAATTCTCTGCATACTATTATAGTTAAAATGACTCTTTGCATTAATGTATTAGCAATAAATTTCCATATTAATTTAAACTCATTAACAAAGAAAAAGTGTAAGAATATTTTCAGTGTATGTAGGAAAGCTTGAGTTGTGGATAGGAGAACAAGATAAATGAAAAATTAGAACCTTCTTCTTAACTCACAAATTCAAGCAAAAGAGCCTGCAAGTTCAAGTTTTGGATGCATACAAATGATTGAATAAATCAAAAACTATAGCCTAGAATAACATCAATCTTCAGATATGGCATCAAAGGCTTGATACATAGCAAAAGCTAAAAGCTTAGTCAAAACTGACAACAATACTTATAAACTCAAAAGAGTAATCTATGAAGGAAAGCACCAAAATAGATAAGTTGTCAAACTTGATTATATTTCTTTCATTACAATATACTCTAGATGCCTCTAAATAACCTGTGTTTGATTAAGTTGAGTCTATTGCTTTGAGCTAAATCATGTCAAAAATCTTAATAAACCTTAAAATGATCAACACTCTAACATCATTACAATCCTAAGGCATAGTCAAGCTTGTTTGGGAAACTTCACTGTTTAAGGTCTCGAATAGGAATTTCATTCATAGTCATTCCTTCTGTAATAATGTTTATTGTCTTGATCTCACATAAAGAACCAGAATTAAAAAGTAAAAACTCATAAAGATAACAATCATAACACATAGGAAGCTAAAATTGAATCCTTAACATTAATAAAATCCCATTTGATAAGATGAACATTAAACATTCAAAAACATATACCTTCTTAAAATTTTAACAGCCAGATATAACCACCATTAAGTTTAGAACATTTAGCAAAGGAAATTAAAAACAACTACTCCTTTAAAACTTTAATAACTTCTAGTAACTCTATAATTCTATCTTGAGTCTCAGACAATTCCATTTATAATGTTTTAATTCTATCCATAATCTCTCCATAAGCCCTACACCAGTCAGTCAAAAGAAGATCTATAGAAACATTTATCTTCTTAGCAAACTTTAACTCCTTCCTTAACTATCTCACCTCCTCTTCCAAAAAGTAGATCTGATTATTTCCCTCACTTATCTCTCGCTCCATTGTTTGTCGAATGTTAACCTCGTATATTATTTGTCCAACTAAATATCATAAAATACAAGGGTCACAACCAGTCTTCAAAAAGACTCGTAAACACTATGTAAGTAATCATCTAATTGGTAGCTCAAATAGGAAATAAATCATCACATTTTAGAAACTCAGACAAGACACAATAGGATCATGCATTATAACTATGAATAAACTGGGGAAAAAGAAACATATCCAATATTTAAATAGCTATAAAAACAATCCCATAAAAAGCACAAATCACTAAACATAAAATTTCATAAAAGACTACAAAAATTAAAAAATATTAATGTGAGTAGAAAGAGTTGCAATATTACATATAAAGAGTTTAGATCAAAATGTAAAATCATTTAATCAGCTGAAACATCAACAACTATTTCCAACTCTTGAACCCTCTAGTGAGCCTTGGCTAACTCTGTCTCCAAATGTTTAATGCACTTTACGGCCTCCATATAAGTCGTGGATTTCTTAGTTAAGAGATGCATAAAATGAAGATTACTACCCCTAACAGAAGCCAAATCAATTTTCAGTTGCTTAATCTTATCCTGAAGAATTAGAAATCTGTCTATAGCCTCAAAGTTGCATCATCATTCTCACCTTGAATCAACTTTATAGAACAACTGGAAGACACCATGATCGCCTTGGTAAGCACTAAAGGGTCATCTCTTCTCCCTAATCCCTCTATGCAAGAAAAGAGAAAGACGGACACTTCACTTCCCAAGTAATCCGTCAACTCCACTATTAATACTTCTAATCGTCACTCCTGATAATAATGGGAGAAAGTCATTAAATAAAAGAAGATGCACATTAATTAATAAACCATGCATTATCACTGCATTTGCATGAAATAATTCTTTTTACATTTTGTATATGAATATAGTTTTTTTGAATAATACATGCTTAATTGATTAATATCTGATTATTGTTCTTTTGCTTCTTATAGTAATAAAAATGTTTAATTATCAAAATAATTAAAATATTTTTAATATTGTCATTATAATCAACCTAATCATAACACTAAATTATGGGAATCTGAGTGATAAATTAAAATTGAAAGGGGGAGAGAAAATTATGATCCATGTAACACAAATAAGAAAATAATATTTTAGGGTTCAAAAAAATAGGAGGAGAAGAACATAAAGAGAGAGTATATAAACTATAAGAAAAATATAATTAAGGGGAGAGAAATAAAATTAAAGGAGGAAAGCAATATAATTATAACGAAAATCTTTTTGATTATGACAAAAATGGAGAGAGAAATGTGGGTGACTTGTAAAATTGATAGTTAAAATTAGGAAAATGATAAAAGGATCAAACTTATAGGATTATATAGGTCTGATATTCAAAAGGAGATCAAAAGAAAATTCCTAATTATTAATAACAAGTCCTCAAAATTTTGTGATCATCAAAAAGGGAGAAATTGCCAGTATTATTATATATGATTTTGATGATAACAAAACTTGTATTAAGATAAGAAATCTATATGCTTAAATCTCTAACAACTATATGCATGATTATGAATTGATAAATATTAAGTAACATAAACACATAAGCATACATTCCTCACGTTATGGTGCACACAAATGAACATCAATTAATCTTTACTGCATAAATCTGCCAAATCATACTAAGCACCATGATTATATAAGCTTTCATCTTATGCATTTAATAGAGATGTATATTATCCTTGCCTTACAAAATATTACAATCACATGATGATAAGATACACTTATATTATATATGAAATCCAACATTGCAGCAAGTGTAAAAAAGTTCAAGTGCAGGATAATGATCATTTGCAACAAACTGCCCAACTATTTTCTACGCTCCAAAAGGAGTTGAAATGATGAAATCTATAGAAGAAGAAGAAGAAAATAGAAGGTTTGGAGACAAGTAACAAGAAAGGTTGCATTAAGATACTTCCACGAACAAAAGTAATGTGAGAAAAATAAGGCTTCAAAGATGTGCTACAATGAGCTTGCATTGTCTGTCAACCTCAAAGAAAAAATCTCAATAGACAAATGCAAGACAAATATTGTTGAAGATGAAGCCATGGTCAAAGGGCATAAAGGTGTTCAAGAAATTCAAACTATCTACACCGACCAGAGAAAAGTTGTATAAGATAAAGAAAAAAGAAGAAGATCCATCAAATACTCAGACAAAGGAAGAAAGATGTAATTGCCATCTAGACAATCATGCATAAAAAAGAAAAAACTTTATATGTTCAACAAAGTTAGAAGAATGGATTAGTCTAAGGACAAAAAGGCAATATGAACAGATAAGGGAATGCAACTTTAACTGAGCCAAGACAGACAAATGAAGATTGAAGAAATAAAGATGTTGCAAAAACAAACCCCTTCTATTGCTTGAAGTATATAGAATAGTTGAAGAACTTCACTTCATCTATGGATCAAAAGTTCTTCTGTTACTTGCGACAGACAAAGTATCAACCAAAGTAGAAGAGGAAGTAGAAGATGTACAATAAGCATAGATGAAGCTGAATAGACAAAGTACTGCTTGGACCAAAATGAGCTTCAACAGACAAAGACACAATCATCTACAACTTACAACAGACAAGCCCATGTGACGTGCAGAGCACTCTGTCCAAGATAAGTATAACATAGTTTGTCTATTGCTTACATCAGACGATTACTACACCTTGTCTATTCGAGCAAGTTAGAGCAAGCTTCGTCTACCATATCTAACAGACAATAAGGAACAAAAGAAGAATACAATACTTCATGTATTTGAGCAAGAGAAAGCAAACTTCATCCGCCACCTCCAATAGACAAATGAAGAAAAAAAGAAAAACATCTCACTTTGTTTGTTCATATAGAAGGAAAAGTTTGTCAATCAATCAGCCCAACTTCATCAACACCACCCAGAGTTAGACTGTTACTTACAATAGACAAAGCACATACACGAAGGATCGATCAACAAACAAATCTCCTAGGGAAATTCAGGCAGATAAAGTAAAGTTTGTCTATCAATTAGTTCGCTTTAATCTGCACCATTCAAAGTTTGTTTGCTACTTGTAATAGATAATTCACTCTTATGAAAGTTTGACTAAAAATAAACCTTAGAAGAATTTGTCTGCAACCTATTACAGACAAATGCAGACAAAGAGAGGCCATGACTTGTCAAAGGAAAATCAATTTATGTAACTAGCATTCAAATGACATCTGCACTGGAGCCTACATTGTGCAGACTTATATTAGTCACCACTTTCAGCAATAAGAAGCACAGCAAGATTTCCAAAGTTGTGATAGATCAAATGAGGAATACCTTTTAACACAACTCATCCTCGTCTCTGAACGGTGATGCAACAGCTCAAGACAAAACAGAAAGACCTAGACTTCAACAATAGTAAATTCAAATGGTCTTATTCATTCAATACTGCTCTCATTTCTACATTCAATGTAACCCATCTTCTCCAATGGTCAAAAATAAGAAGCTATTTATAGAGAAAAGGTGGGACAATTCAAAGGTGGTGAAAGAAGACATTTCAAATGAGCTTAACCATATGCACCGATGGCCAAGAGCTTAAACCTTCACTTATCTATCCTTAAGCTTAAACCTTCATATTCTTATAGTCATTGTCTAAACATTATGGGAAGATCTTTTTGTATTAGAACTGAAAGAGAGATCAAATCTTTTCCTGTGCTTGAAAGAAACACTATGTAAAAGTTTATAAGTTTTATGGTAAACTTGAAACCAAAGAGTTGTTGGTGATCTGGTTATCTTCGAAACCAACAAGTTTACTGGTGATCTTCTAAACTACTGAGTTTGTGGTGAGCTCATGAAAACTTCATTGTATGAGTTATTGGTGATCTCTAAAAAACCAACAAGTTCGCTGGTGATCTTTGAAATCAGTGAGTTTCCTAGTGAGCTCGCGAAAACTAGAAGAGTGTTGGGAGCACTATGTATTTCCACTATATGGGATATAATGGAACCAAAGGCACAATCAGTGTGTGTTCTTGGAATAGTGGATGCAAGGATGGGGTCCTGAACTAGTATAAAAATCATTTTGTTTGTGTGCATGTGTTTGCCCATTTGTTTTATTCTTCATGCATTTTACTATTGCCATTATTCACTTTCTATCACACCACACACAAGCACGAAAAGAGAGAAATGATCCAACGGGGGTTAAGTAATGAATTTTTATTTACCCAATTCACCCCTCCCCTCTTGGGTTAAGCCATCCTATGGGAATCTACAAGTGGTATAAGAGAGGGCTAGATAAACAATTCTAGTGATCCATTTGGCTTACCTAACAATTTCATCCTCTATGTTCTTCAAAGAGTAGTCCTTCTGCTATCTTCCAAACTTTTGATAGACTAATCTAGATATAATGGAAAAAGAGATTGGAAACATTTCTTATGGCCAAACGATTTTCAACAATGGAAAATTATCTGTATTGGAATAAGTGAGGATTAAACAAGAGCAGAGTTGAAAATATTGAAATCTCACTACATGCTCTCTGTCCCACCATTTGCAAGGATGTCTTGGCTTATGAATTGATATGAGAAATCTTTAAACAAGCCAAAGACAAATTACAAAGGGGCAAAAACACTTGTATGGTACACATATAATGAACATTAATTAATCTTTACATTATAAATCTACTAAATCATACTAGGTAACATAATTAGTTAAGCTTTCATATTATGCATTTAATAAAGATGTATATTTTCCTTGTCGTACAAAATAGTACTATCACATGAGGATAAGATACACCCTTATACTATATATGAAAGCTAACATCATATCAAGTATAGAAAAGTTTAAGTGTAGGATAATGATCATCTACAATAAATTACCATAACCATCTACTATGTTCCAAAAGGAGTTGAATTGATGAAAATTGTGGAAGAAGAAGAAGAAAACAAAAGGTTTGGAGATAGGCAACAAGAAAGATTACATTAAGATGCTTCCACGAACAAAAGTAATGTGAGAAAAACAAGGCTTCGAAGATGTGCTACAACGAGCTTACGTTGTCTCTCAACCTCAAAGAAAAAATCTCAACAGACAAATGCAAGACAAATAAACTTGAAGACGAAGCCATGGTCAAAGGGCATAAGGCTATTCAAGAAATTCAAACTATCTGCAACGACTAGAGAAAAGTTATCTAAGATAAAGAAAGAAGAAGAAGAAGATCCATTAAATACACAAATAAAGGAAGAAAGATGTAATTACTGCCAGACAACCATGCACAAAGAAGAGAACTTTATCTTATCAACAAAGTTACAAGAATGGAGTAGTCTAAGGACAAAAAGGCAATATGAATAGATAAGGGAATGCAACTTCAACTGAGCCAAGATAGATAAATGAAGATTTAAGAAACAAAGAAATTGCAAGAACAAATCCCTTCTATTACTCGAAGTGTGTTGAATAGTTGAGGAACATCACTTCGTTTATGGATCAAAAGTTCATCTGTTAGTTGCGACAGATAAAGTATCAGCCAAAGCAAAAGAGGAAGTAGAAGCTACACCGTGAGTATAGATGAAGCTGAACAAATAAAGTGCTGCTTGGACCAAAATGGGCTTCAACAGACAAAGGCACGATTGTCTACAACTTACAATAGACAAACCCATGAGAGGTGTAGAGTACTCCATCCAAGACAAGTAGAATATAGTTTGTCTATTACTTACATCAAATGAATGCTACACTTCATCTGTTCAAGCAACTTAAAGCAAGTTTCATCTACCATCTTCAATAGACAATGAGGAATAAAAGAAGAATACAATACTTCATCTATTAGAGCAAGACAAAATGAACTTCATCTGCTAACTCCAATAGACAAATGAAGAGCAAAGGAAAAACATCTCACTTCGTCTATTTGTATAAAAGGAGAAGTTTGTCAATCGATCAACCCAACTTCATTAGTGCCACCTAGAGTTAGTCTATTATTTACAACAGACAAAGCACAAACACAAAGGATCGATCAACAAAAAAATCTCCTAAAGGAATTCAGGCAAACAAAGTAAACTTTATCTATCAATTAGTTTGACTTAATCTGCACCATTCAAAGTTTGTCTACTACTTGCAATAGACAAATCACTCTAATGAAAATTCAACTGATAGAAAAACCATGGAAGAAACCATCTACAACTTATGGCAGACAAATGCAGATAAAGAGAGGCCACGACTTGTCAAAGGAAAATCGATTTATGTGACTGGCATTCAAATGGCATCTGCAATTGAGCCAACATTATGCAACCTTATATGAGTAACCATTTTCGCCAATAAGTGGTACTGTAAGGTTTTCAAAGCTGTGATAGGTCAAACAAAGAACATCTTTTAACATAACTTATCCTCCTCTCTGAACAATAATGCAGTAACTTGAGACAAAACAAAAAGACCTGGACTTCAACGACAATAAATTCAAATGGTCTTATTCATGCAATGTTGCTCTTGTTTCTACATTCAATGGAACCCATCTTCTCTAATGGTCAAAAATAAGAAGAAGCTATTTATGGAGAAAAGGTGGGATAATTCAAAGGTGGTGCGGGAAGACATTTCAAATGAGCTTAACCTTATGCAAATCATTCCACCCATGGCCAAGAGCTTAAACCTTTACTTATCTATCCTTGAGCTTAAACCTTCATATCCTTATGGCCATTGTCTTTGCATTATGGGAAGATCTTTTTGTATTGCAATGAGCTAAAATAGAGATCAAATCTTCCCCTGTGCTTGACAGAAATACTATATAAAAGTGTTTATGTTTTCTGGTAGACTTAAAACTATAGAGTTGTTGGTGAGCTCTAGAAAACCAACAAGTTTGCTAGGGATCTTCAAAACCAGTCAGTTTGTGGTGAGCTTGTGAAAATCACATTGTATGAGTTATTGGCGATCTCTGAAAAACCAATAAGTTCACTGGTGATCTTTGAAACCAGTGAGTTTCTTGGTGAGCTCGCGAAAACCAGAAGAGTGTTAGGAGCACTGTGTATTTCCATTATATGGGATATAGTGGAACCCAAGGCACAATGAGTGTGTGTTGTTGGAAGAGTGGATTTAGGGACAGGGTCCTAAACTACTATAAAAATTATTTTGTTTGTGTGCGTATGTTTATCCATTTGTTTTATTCTTCGTGCATTTTACTACTTCCATTATTCACTTTCAATCACACCACACATAAGCATGAAAAGAGGAAAATAATCTAATAGGGGTTAATAATGAATTTTTATTTACCCCATTCACCCCACCCCTCTAGGGTTAAGCCATCCTATGGGAATCGTCAAGTGTTATCAGAGAAGGCTAGATAAATAATTCTAGTGATCTATTTGGCTTATCCAACAATTTCATCCTTTATGTTCTTTAAAGAGTAGTCCTTCTCCTATCTTCCAAACTTTTGATAGACAAACTTGGATATAATTGAAAAGGATATTAAAAACATTTCTTACGGCCAAATGATTTTCATCAATGAAAAATTATCTATATTGGCATAAGTGAGGATGAAATGAGAGCAGAGTTGAAAATATTGAAATCTCACTGCATGCTCTCTGTCCCACCATTTACAAGGATGTCTTGGCTTATGAATTGATATGAGAAATCTTGTGACAAGCTAAAGACAAATTACTAAGGGGCAAAAACACTTGGCACTCACCCACCACTTGCGTTATCGTTTAGACTAACTTGAGTGTAGAAAATCTGTGAAAGGAGAAAATATACTCCTAAAGAAGAAGAAAGGGAATGGAAGCTTGGTCTGAAGAAACAAATTGAAAACTTGATGAAACACCAAGTTCCTTCGAAATAAAAAGGAAAGGTAAGTGCAGGTATGAAACTTAAACTTGGACGCCACTAATGAAATTTTACTTGCGTATTTCCTTCAACCCATTCTTCTGTTAACAAGTATAAATGCTCGGTCCTTCAAATTTATTAATTCTATCTATGTATACACCTTTACTTTTAACATTCAATTGTTCATATGTCTAAAGAGACAAATTTATATTCTTTTTATTTGAATTTTACTTATTTCTTCCAATTCATTCCTTTAAATTCAAGCTCAGTCCTTCAATTTATTATTTTGTCTATTTACATGCTCTTATTTTAACCTTCACATTCATCTCTTCTGATTAATTACATTCCTGTAAAATTAGATTTACATTACTAAAATGCTTTTTAGAATATTGATTACTTATATATAATTAGTCATTTGCACATATTCATTTGTAGAAATCAAAGTTTATTTTATGAATTTTTATATCATGAGAAATAAATTTATAATTAGAATTTCATTTATATACCTTCATTTGTACATTGATTAAATTTTGAAACTATACTTGTGCATTTCTGCTTATTTACTTATTCTTCTACTTCATCTATAGAAATTAAAAGTTACACTTAAAATTTTAATTGATCAACTAACTGTACTCTTATAAAAATAAAGATTTATTTACAATGTTGTTTATATGTATATATACTCCGATCATTCATGTACATATATAGGAGAATATAGAATTCACACTAGGGTAAATAAAACACTCAAAAACATAAAGTAAAACTTCTAAGATAATCAGGAAGTAAGAAAAATAACATTCAAACAATAAATGGCCTAAAACTAAGAATGCTTAAAAGACACATAACTAAAAGGAAGATAAAATAACAAAACTAAATGATTATGCTTGCAATCATCTAGCACATAAGGACAATTGCAATTTACATATATGCTAGCTCAAATAACTCAATGGTTTATTAAAGCAAATGTCTATGCCATTTATTCAAGAAAACTACTTTAACTCATTAGCATATTTCTCTACATATTGTTATGGTTAAAGCTACTCTTTGCATTAATATATTGGTAATAAATGTCTACATCAATTTAAACTCATTGAAAAAAAAAGTGCAAGAATATTTTAAGTGTATGCAGGAAAGCTTGAGTTGAGGATAGAAGAACAAGATCAATGAAAAATTAGATTCTTCTTCTCAGCTCGCAAATCTAAGCAAAAGAGCCTACAAGTTCAAGTTCTGGATGCATGAAAAGGATTGAATAAATCAAAAACTATAGCCCAAAACAACATCAATACTTAGACACAGCATCAAAGGCTTGATAGGCAAAGCTAAAAGCTTAGTCAAGACTGACAACAACACTTATAAACTCAAAAGACTAATCTATGAAGGAAAGCACCAAAAGAGAGAAGTTGTTAAACTTGATTATATTTCTTTCATTACCATATACTCTAGATGCCTCTGAATTAACTGCATTGGATTAAGTTGAGTCTATTACTTTGAGCTAAATCATGTCAAAAATCTTAATAAATCTTCAAATGCTCAAAACTCTAACATCATTACAGTCCTAAGGCATAGTCAAGCCTGTTTGGGAAACTTCACAGTTTAAGGACATGAATAGGAATTCCATTCCTAGTCATTCCTTCTATAATAATGTTTATTGGCTTGATCTCACATAAAGAACTAGAATTGAAATGTTAAAAACCATATAGATAACAATCATAACACATAGGAAGCTAAAACAGAATCCTTAACATTAACAAAATCCCATTTGATAAGATGAAAATTAAACATTCAAAAACATCTACCTTCTTAAAATATTAATAGCCAAATAAAACTACCATTAAGTTCAAAACATTTAGTAAAGGAAATTAAAAATAACTACTCTTTTAACACTTCAATAACTGCTAGAAACTTTGTAATTCTTTCCTAAGTCTCAGACAATTCCTTCTCCAAATGCTTTAATTTTGTCCATAATCTCTCCATAGGCTATACACCGGTCAGTCAAAATAAGATCTATAGAAACATTTATTTTCTTAGCAAACTTTAACTTCTTCCTTAACTGTCTCACCTCCTCTTCCAAAAAGTAGATCTGATTATTTTCCTCACTTATCTCTCGCTCCATTGTTTCCCGAATGTTAACCTTGTATATTATCTGTCCAACTAAATATCATAAAATTCAAGGGTCACAACCAATCTTCAAAAAGACACATAAACACTATGGAAGTAATCATCTAATTGGTAGCTCAAATAGGAAATAGATATTCACATTTTAAAAACTCAAACAAGACATAATAGGATCATGCATTATAATTATGAATAAACTATCGCAAAAGATACACATCCAATATTTAAACAACTATAAAAACAATCCCATAAAAAGCATAAATCACTTAACATAAAATTTCATAAAAGACTAGAAAAATTAAAAACTATTAATGTCAATATAAAGAGTTGCAATATTACATATAAAGAGTTCAGATAAAAAAATAAAAATATTTTATTAGCTAAAACATCAATAATGGCTTCCAACTCTTTAACATCACATGTAAAAATTTGTTTGCAAAAATCACACTTACATCATGATTGGAAGATGTTTTCACCTTGGATTTGATGTTTTAATTTGAATTTCCCATAACCCATGAATTGTAGCAACTCCTTCCTCCTTGAACATCCCATCTAAATGAAACCTTGGGGGATTTGGATGGAGGGTCATTATTACACGTACATTACAAGTATTTTTACTAACTAAATTAATGAAAAACAAGTGGCAAAGAGTTGGGTTGCATGGACAAGGAGATGGAAGCCATTGAAGGGAATGAATGGTTATTTAGGAGAGGATGGAGCACTTTAAGTGCTCCTAATTTTGGTGCTCCAACACCCCAGGGCATTAGGTACACATGCAACAAATAACACTAATTATACCTTTTTATACTATAATCAACTTGGAAGTAATTTATAAAACATATTGGGGCTGATTCATCAAAACTTGTCAACACAAAAGTTTTAACTTTCATTTTTATCTTTCTAAATAATCAAGAATCACTAAGTTCCAAGTTCATATGAAAATGTTATAGCCAAAATACTAAAACTATCTCCAATAGAAAAGATGTCACTTTGAGGCCCCACGAATCAAAATGAAGGTTGAATTAGAAAATGTGGTGAACATAGAAGTTGTATCCCTAGAAATTATCTGACCAATGCAAAAAGAATCACTCAATTCTATGTTTGTATGAGAAAAGTATAGTCTAAATACTAAAATTGCTCCAAAAGGATGAAATTACCAAAAATACCAAAAATCACATTAAATTTTTTAATATTTAGGGCCACCAATTACCAAAAATTTAATTATAATTGAACATTATACTTTCCAAAAATTTAGGTTATTATAATACATTTCCATGCCTCTTTCCACTGAATAATAGACCATCATCTACATCAAATACATCACATGTGAAAGATTTAAACACAACTTTGTGATCTTTGTCATATAATTGGCTAATGTTTAGCAGGTTGTGCTAAAGTCCATTACATGTAATACATATTTTATACAAGCATTGAATAAACTAAAAATTTTACCTATACCCTTAGTGAAGCCTTTGTCATTGTTACTAAATGCAACTGTCCCTCTATTTATTGGCTTCAGCACCTTGAAGAGGTTCTTATTGTTCGCCGAAAATTTGACCGCAAGTGTACGATCTCAAGTTTTATAGTATATTGATAAATGAGTATCATATCCATAGGGATTGGGTATTATAATTACTCACTAGTTATCATTATGAGTAATCTTAACTTTATCTGAATAACCAAAAATGAGTAATAATTAATAAATAAACAAAATAGATAGCTTTGAATAAAATAAATCAGGGTATGAAAAATCTAGAGGATTGATTTCATTTATGCTTCATTCATGGTATTCTCAACGTATTATAGATTGATCATTGGATTAGTTTATAAATCGAGAATGCAACAACACTTAACTCCCTCTCCCGAGTGCCAAGTCAAGTATCTATTCCTAACACTCTAATTTTGATATCCCTATAAAAATAATAATGTTAGGAATGCATTAAGATCTAGGATTCTCTAGAATGATTTCATAAAGCCTAGATGCTCTCTCGAGTCATCTGTGAATTTATGTTGTAATACCTTTATCCTATTTTTGGTTACCTCTCCCAAGTGTCAAACCCTAAATACATTATCATTCAATAGATGGCCAATCAATTTAAGGCATTAAACACAAAATATCACAAATAATCCATTGCACAATCAATCAAGCAAATTATTGATTAATCCATGAAATCCACATAAAATACATCTCCCCTCTAGAATGGGAAGATTAGCTACTCATGATGGAGAATAAATTAAGCAAATAATCATCATTAGAGTTTAAATACCGAAAATAAAATCCAAGATATAAAGAAAGAAAGCTTAAGATCTTCCCCTTTCAACTTGACTTCCAATCTTTGAATCTGCTCTTACTCTTCAAAACCTTAATCTTCTCTCCTTCAAAGCCTCCAAAAAGAACCCTAAAAACCCTAGCAAAAGCTTTGAAAACCCTCATAGAGGAACCTTGGCAAAGAGCTCCTAAAACTAGCCCAGTTGACCTCCTTAAATTCTCTTTCCGTGTTAGCTTAAAAACCCAACATACAAGTGACTAAAAATCTGGACCAACATCAGCATCGCGGCCTCGATTGGGCGCCGCGACACCAGCTTATCTGCCCCATTTTCTGCTTCTTGAATGCCCCAATTCCTTCTATCTTTGAGTTGCACTTTTGCTCCTTGGTTTGGCTCCATTTTCTTCCATCCATGGCATCTATAAAAATTAACACAATCTCATGAAAAACATCTAAACTACTCAAGAATAAACAACTAAACAAGCATGAATAATATAAGAGATAAGTGAATAAAATTCACTTATTAAATACCCACAACTCACCTATTTGCTCATCCTTGAGTAAAGTAAAATAATAAACTCCCAAAAAAAAAAGAAAACACAAGGCACATCAATCAAGTTCATCGTTCGAAGACCTCCATAAAATTGACATGGTTAAGAAGAAAATTTCAAGTTATCACGTATGTCTAGAATTTCAACCTGAGCATTGTTCTTTCTACCTTAGAATCCAAGTGTACATGCAACTAATCATAGCCTTTTCAATCTACATCACTTTATACTTGGTCCATTCATACAACTAAGTACTACACATTCAAATACGAACCCTACGAATTCACTGATTATGCTAGAGAGGCTGGATTAGACAACATATCAAGTTCTTCTTTCTTTCTATTTTATATCATCTTTTATTCTCTTTGTTTTCCTTTTTTATAGGCTATATTACTATCACACTTTTACAATTGTGTTCTTTGGTATTCTAAAGAATGTGATCCCCGCAAACTTTTGGGCTGTATTAATACCACAACCCCAAACTTATTTTTTATTTTTATTTATGCAGATGTGATCCCCCAGGCCTATGATGATTTTCATAGGTACTTGTCTCTTATGTCATTTAATGTTCGTCTCAAACAATAATTATAATGAATTTCGGAGTTTAATTGAACTATGCATGCTCAGTCACCTAAACAGATACTTCTCAGTCACCTAAATAGATACTAAGTGCTCAATGACTTCAAAAGATATGACTATGTCTATGTGATTTATGTGTATATGGAACCTATAATAAAGTGGGCAAGTAATCAAGTTAAGCATTCAGACAATGATGATCTCTCTCATTTTTGTCCTATCCATTGTTAGACATTGCTCATATTTCATTGGTTTTCTATAGTGACCCAGCTCAATGTCCAAGTCACATAAGCAAAATATATGAAAACAACAACTCAGGATAAACATAAAAGCTAGCCAACTAAACCCTTGTAGAACCTAACACATGCAAACAACAAAATGACTATTACCCCCTAATACCCCCAAACTAGAAACAAACATTCTCCTCAATGTTAAAATAAGATAGTGAAAATGAGGACTTCCTTGGTGCGCATGAGGTCAGTCTTCTGTGTCCTCCTCCGACTCGATAGACTTAGAGGGTGGGTAGACAGGTCGAAAGGAGGGTGGAATAAGAAAAATAATGGAACTTGCCCCTCGTGACATGCTACAACGCTAGAGCATTATACTCAACGCATTGTTGTAGTCCACTTGATATCGAAATTGCTTTCATAGCTCCACCATCAGCTGTGTCTGCCATCACTCATTCTCCTTCCGCATTGAGGTAATTTTCATCTACAAATAAGCATTCATTGGCTCCCCTGAAAGCGGATGGATTTTTGTCCTTTGCTTTGAAGAGCTCAGAGCGGTAGAAGAAGTACTAGCTACATTATATGTGTCACTTGTCTTCTCAAAGTTTACAAAACCAAATCTGAAATGATTGGCAAGGGATGTTGGAGCACTTCCTTTTGGCTAGTGTGAACCCCCACCATCAGACAGAGTTTGTAGATCAATGAAGGATGCCCAAGGCCACTTGTTGGGCTTCTTGTGATAAAAGATATGATTGATCACTCGATCACCTTGCCCACATTAATTGAAAGTCCTGTCTATATATTATAATTTAGTAGCATACACTCTTTAGTGAGATCAACAATGTGACTTGTTGGTAGTAATTTAGCCGAGACGAAATGGTGCCATGATCGACTTATGACTTTCAGCTGCCTTCATTGAAAACTGAGGATTTTATCATTCTTATTCTTCCATTAACTACCATGTTTAACAAGGATATTGATAATGGCATCGAAATCTAGTCCTTGCTCTAACCAGGCCAAATAATCATGTTCCTCAATGTCATCTAGCTCATACACTTGATTGATGATGGATCTGTCAAATGGGACCATCTTCCCCCATACTAATGCTCGTAACTCCCTTGGATTTGCCTTGTATTGCTCTGTGACATTCATATAAAACTCTCTTATTATTGGCTTAACACTAGTGTCAAGCTTAGCTTTGTGAACTTCTCCCATTGCTTATGGTGAATCATATCCTTAATGGCACTATTTGTCATGTCAAGCCCTCTTTCACGAATGCCTTCCTGATGTACAATGGATTGTTGATAAATCTTAGCTGCTTATGAATTGGTGAAGGTGGGTTCAATGCGGGGATCATGGTCATCAGATCTCCTTTGCTTGAATGGTCCAGTGGTGGTTGACTTCTTGAGCGGCATGTTATAGATGATATACTAATCAATACAAACTGTTTTGTTCTGAAATATCGCTTGGAAATTGCTCCCTTAACAAAGCAGAACCCCCAAAGTGTATGCACCCATCAATTTACTTCACTGAACATGTTTACAACAATCTACCTTCACTAAGCATTTCACCAAACACAAAGCATGCAACTTCACAAACAGGTTACTCCTCCTTCAATTGATTCCCATTCCACTCCAATACAAAGTAGGACTTTAAGCATACATTCTTGCAACAAGTGGCATGCTAAAAATCTCAAACACATCCCTTAAAGCATTTCATCAAACACGTCATGTGCTTTGTGAAAACACAACCTCCCAACATGACAACTTCACTTCCAAAATGATGAAATCACACCCAAGATACTTAAGACAAGAAAATGCATTGAGTTTAGAGATATTTCACCTTATTTCAAGACACTTCTTCACTAACCTTGAAAAACCCAAGCTTTGAGATGAATAGGGAAGATAACTCTTGTGTGTGGAAGAGGAAGAGGTGGGTGTTGAAATGGGGATGGTATGGAATGTGGAAGAGGATGGTTGGAATGGTGGAATAAAGTGTTGGGAGTGGAGAGGAAAGAAAAAGAAGGGTTTGGTAGAGAAGGAGATGTCTCAAATGGCAAGGATGGAATGGGGGAAAAAGAAACACGAACCATTCATGACTTTAAGGGCAAATCATATTCAGCATCGTGGCCCAAGATTGGGTGCTAGGGCTCCAGGCTAATGGCCAGGGTACATTTTTGCAAAGATTTTTTGGCACTGCAGCCTCAGATTGGGCACTGTGACACTAATATTGCTGCCCATTTCCTTTTTGCAACAATGTGGTGCAGCGCTGCGGCACCAATGTCGTTGGTTTCTTCTGCACTTTGATGACTCCTCAACTTGAGTTGTCATTTAGCCTTATTCCTCAGTCCTTTATTCCATGATCTCAACCTACCAAAACATGAAACACAAATTCATTATTGGAAATCATTTAATCAGTTAAGAATCAAATCATTTCAAACTAAACTAATGCAATTATTATCAATGAAATAATCTAACCATTTAAAAATTCATCACTAAGTCTATGAAATTGAAATAAATGAAAGTTTAAAAGCTTGGTTTGCCTCCCAAGTAGCGCTTAGTTTATAGTTTTTAGCCCAACTAGTTTTCTGCCTCATTCGTCGTCTTTTAAGTGGGTCACCTCTTCATTTTTGCTCTTGTGTTCGAAGTAATACTTGATGTGCTAGCCATTAACCTAAAGCATTCTCCAATCTTGTGTCATTAGCTCAATTGCTTCATGAGGGAAGACTCTGTTGACAGCAAATGGTCCTGATCACCTTGATTTCAACTTTCTAAGAAACTGTTTCATTCTTGAATTAAAAGCAGAACCTATTGCCCTAGTTGGAATTCTCGGTTGACAATGAGTTTGTCATGCCATCTCTTCATCCTCTCCTTATAAATTTTGACATTTTCCTAAGCTTGCTGACGAAATTCCTCTAACTCATTCAATTGATGCATCCGCTTTCTCCTTGCAGCCTCCAAATTTAAGTTAAACTTCCACAATGCCCAGTACGCCTTGTGCTTCAATTCTATTGGAAGATGGTAAGCCTTTCGAAAAAGTAACCAATATGGTGACATAATAATTGGTATTTTGTAAGTCGCCCAGTATGCCTACAGTGCATCGTCCAATCTCTTTGACCAATCCTTACAATTCCATCCTACTGTCTTCTCTAGTATCTATTTTATCTCCTAGTTGGAATTTATCCATTTGCCTATGGATGATAAGCACATGCCACCTTGTGTCTCACACCATACTTAGATAATAAGTTATTGAATAGTTTGTTGCAGAAGTGGGAACCTTCATCACTGATGATTACTCGTGGTGTCCCGAACCTTGTGAAGATATTTCTTTGCAAAAACTTCAACACTACCTTTGTATCATTTGTTGCTGTAGCTACTACTTCCATCCACTTTGAGACATAATTGACAATGAGTAAAATGTATGAATGACCACAAGAGATTGGAAATGGTCCCATGAAGTCAATTCCCCAGACATTGAAAATTTCTACTTTAAGGATGTTTATCAGTGGTAGCTCATTTCTCCTCGAAATTGTTCTCATTCACTGATAGCCATCACAAGTTTTCACAAACTTATAGCTTTCCTTGAAGAGTGATGGCCAATAGAACCCAGATTGCAAAACTTTTATAGCAGTTTTATCAGCACCATGATGGCCTCCATATGAGGATGAATGGTAGCTCTATAAGATGACTTGAACTTCTTCTTTTGGAATGCATCTCTGGATCATCTGATCTTTGCATCTCTTGAATAGGAATGGATTGTCACACTGATAGGCTTTTACATCATGTAAGAATTTCTTCTTCCACTGCCCTTCAATGTCTAGAGGATAAGTTCCACATGTTATGAAGTTCACAAAATTTGCATACCATGGAAATTTTCCACTCAAAGTGAAAAGTTGTTCATCAGGAAATCTCTCCTCAATCAAGGTTTCTGATTCTAGCTATTCCAACCTTGATAAATGATCTGCCATAATATTTTCACTCCCTTTCTTGTCCTGAATCTCTAGATCAAACTCTTGCAATAGGAGTATCCACTGAAGTAGTCTAGGTTTATCATCTTTCTTTGCAAAGAGATAATGGATTGTAGAGTGGTTAGTATACACTACCACCTCAATCTAATGATGTAGGATATGAATTTCTCCAAAGCAAACACTATAGCTAGCATCTTTTTTTTTTGTTGTAGTATAATTCTTTTGTGCGTCATCTAGAGTTTGGCTTGCATAGTAGAATGCCCTAAAACATTTTTCATGCTTTTTCCCTGGAACTCCTCCCAAAGATAGATCTCTCACATCACGCATCACCTCAAATGGCTCATTCTAGTCAGGTATTGTCAGGATTGGTGCAGAAATTAATTTCTCTTTCAACCTATTAAATTCTTGCAAGCAATCATTATCAAATTCAAATAAAGCATCTTTTTCAAGGAGATTATACAATGATTTTGCAATTTTTGAAAAATCCTTAATAAATCTCTGATAAAACCTAGGATACCCTAAAAAACTTTGAACTCCTTTCACTGTGGTTGGAGGTGGAAGTTATTCAATTACAGCTATTTTTATTCGATCGACTTCCAAACCTTATGAAGATACCTTGTGTCCCAACACTATTCTTCCTCTGACCATGAAATGACATTTCCCCCAATTTAAAACCATATTGGTTTCCTCACAGCATTGAAATACAAGAGATAAATTGTGCAAAACATTGTTCAAAAGTGGATCCTAACACAAAAAAATCATCCATGAACACTTTCAGTATTTCCTCCACCATATCATGAAAGATTGTCATCATACAATGTTGGAAGGTGGCTAGAGCATTACACAACCCAAAAAAGAATTCTCCTATATGCAAATGTACCATAGAGACAGGTAAAAGTAGCTTTTTCTTGATCTTCTTGGGCAATTACAATTTGGTTATACCCAGAATAACCATCAAAAAAATAGTAAGATTTATGTCCTGCCAAGCGGTCAAGCATTTGGTCAATAAATGGTAATGAAAAATAGTCTTTCCGAGTTTCTTTGTTCAGCTTTCGATAATCAATACATACTCTCCAACCTATGACTTTCCTTGTGTGAATCAACTCATTGTTTTCATTCTTAACTACAATCATACCTCCTTTCTTTGGTACACATTGGACTGGTGTAAGGCCCTGGAAAATTTTGCAAATGCAAATTTTTGCTATTGTAAAGTTTTGGTAATTTTGCCGGGTCGATAGG
>JAYJMB010064836.1:0-15521 GCA_036873735.1 Pouteria campechiana
TCACGCCCTGGCCTCCCACCGAGGTATTGTCCGCTTTGGGCCGCAGCCCGCACGATTTTGTCCTCTGGGACTATCCCATGAGCTGCCGCAGCACTCGGGGCCTCCCTAAAAGGCGCCTCGATGGACTATCCAGAACCTCCACTTATAGCTCAGGACTTCCTTCCTTGGCTTTCCGATGTGGGAAGTGTCACACTGCTACAATAACTTTCAGATGGATCTTCAGAAGAATGCCCCATCCTTCAGAAGTTCTAAAAAACTCATTATTTTAATATTCAAAAATTAATGTGGCATTACAATAGCTAATTTTCAATGATTATCTTCCAAATACTCAAAAGTCACTTTGAAATATAAAAATCAAAGGTCCATTGAAGCAGAAAGGAGGATGCTCGACTATTTTATGAGCCAAACACGAATCAAATGCAAGTAACTCATTCAACTTTTCCAAGTCTATTCATTTTAATAATCTACGAAGATCAAAGAGCTTCAAGGTTATAACATTTTCTTCTCAAAGAAATTTGAATCACTATAAACCTTTATTATTTTATCTTTCTTACTTTAGCTTATCTGTTTACATTCTAGCCTAAAGAGAGATATTTACTGGTATACTTATATCTGTTGTGTTGAGTTACTGGTAAACTCAAAAAACTAAATTGTATGAGTTTGTTAGTGTTGTAGCGTTCCTGGTAAGCTCAGTAAAATCAAGTTATATGAGTTCATGATGATCTTAGGAAACTAGAGAAGGTGTGATTACACACGATTATAATAGAACTTAATGTTGAGAATATCTTAGAGAATGAAGTAGGTGCTAAGGGGGGCCTAACTACTACAATCCTTATTTTCTTATTGCTTTGTGTATTTATGTGCTTTTGCTCATATTCGTTTTGTACACTTTATACTTTCATCTATTTTCTCCATCATACTTAGATTCTTGTTTAAACATACAACCCGCCTTTGGGGACTAACACTAACTAATTTTTATTTAAGTAAATAAGATGTAAGTCCTCAGAATAAGCCAAATTAAATAAGGTCTCGATTTAAAAAAAAATTATTGAAATATCATGACATGTGAAAACATGAAAAAATTTATTATAAAATTGTTACAACTTAAAAAATACTCTTATTATATATTATGCACATAAACTTATATTATATTTATATTTTGTACATAATTTTTTATGGCTTCAAATGATATCTCCTTTAAGGGTTGATTCTACTGGGGCTTGTTGGCTCATGGATAAGGAATTGAAGTTGAAGTTGTTAAGCAATTTAAGAGAAATAAATAAAAAAAATTAATACGGCTAAAATAAATGACTTAAAATTATTAAGTTTATTTAATACATCTTAAGCCAAATGCTAAAATAATGGATAAAAGACTAGAAGGCCCTCACAAGTCATAGGCTTATTAAATAAAACATTGATTAAGATAAATAGCTAAAACATTTGAATATATTATTTTTAAATTTAATTTAATAAATAAATATATAAATTAAAGTGCATAAATTTTAACTTAGAAAAATAATTACAATATTTTTTAAATTTATTTAAACGTATGAAAATTAAATTTAATAAAAATAATTTGAATGTTTGTAATTTTTTAATCACTAAAGATATCATTGCTAATAGACATACAAATATAACTTTAGGGGATTAGAAACAAATAGAAATATATAAAAGGACATGGATAATTTAGTAATTATATAATATTTAGATATATTTTAGGAATATAAAAGCTTGATAATTCAAAAATCATTGCATTGTTAAGGGATTATCTATCAAAATAGGTAAATATGCTCCTTTTATAAGTGTAAGCTCATTTTTTTAGGAAATAATCCATAAACCCACAGGGTAGGGGTGCAAGTTGGGTTGGGTTAACCCTAACCCAACACAATAATTTTAAGGATTTGGGTTAATGGCAACCTGAACCCGAACCTCAATTCTAATTTAAGTTAGGCTTGAATTTATGACAATCCAACACGAAACCTACCCAAATTGCATATTATTAGTTATAAAATTAAAAACTATACATTTTATTTTTTATAATTCATATTAAATTGTTCTTTCTTTTTAAAATTTATTTTGTAAAACACAAATGATCGACGAATCTTATATCATTCCTATGATCTCTATATCTATTCTTAGTACAAACATGTTTTCCTCTAGTTAATCTTATCTCCCTAGTTTTATCCTCATTTTCATATCCTTTTTGAAAATCTCTTTGGACTTAATTATTTGTTATTTGAACTTGTATTTTATTTAACTAATTGATAAATTTATTATTTTATTTGGATTTGGAACTTTAGTTTGATGCTAAATATGTAAATTTTAAGTACATGATGGATTAATTTTATTGAATGTTGAAAATGAATAGTCATTTTTTTACTTATTTACGTAATTCGAATTTAATCCAAACCCCACTTATTGAATTTAGGTTATGGTTAAGGTTTTAAAATTAGGGTTGAGTTGCAATTAGGGTTAGGGTTAACTTCAACCCGATTTCGATTAACCTGAGTTGCACCCCTATATTAGGGTGGGTTATTTAGGTTCGGTTGAAGTCAATCCTAACCCTAACCCTAATATAAGGTCTAAAATCTTAACCTTAAATTTGAAACCTCAGCCCTAACCCTATCCTAATAGTTTGAGTTTTGGTTGAATTCAAGTTAAATTTGGGCTACATTCAATTATAAAATCAAACATTAAAATGCCTTAATTATTTCAAGATAAAATTTGTAATAATATGTGATGTAAATGAATCTTTAAATGCTTGATGTAGTATGATTGAATATTTATAACTCAATGGCTACTTTACTAAGAAAGATGAAAAAAATGAAGAAATGAAAAATGAGAGATAGATGACCACGTGTGATAGTACTTGTATTACTAAACACCTTTGTTTGAGACCTTTAAAACACTTAGGAGATGAGGATAAAAACAATAATTTTTGAAAACCTTAACGTATAAGATTGGATGTTCGTGAGTAGTTCTGATTTCAAAAAGGAAATATTCAAAAAAGGACATTAAGATGAAGATAAAATTAGTGAGATAAAATCAATTAGAGGAAAATAAGCTTGTATTAAAAACAGAGAGAGAGAGAGATCACAATAATGATATGAGAATGAGATTAATAGGTCAATTGTGCTTCACAAAAGAAATTAAAAAAGAAAAATAATGTAATATGAATTATAAGAAGTGAAAAATATACACTTTTTAGTTTTATAATTAATAATATGCAATTCTAGAGGGTTTTGGATTAAGTTGCCATCTACTCAAACCCAACTCAAATTCAAAATCCAATATCAAAACTAGTTAACCCGAGCCCTTAAAAATGATGGGTTGGGTCGGCGGGTTCAGGTCAACCCAATTGCACCCTAAGCCAAATCAAAGAGGCTTTAAAAATTCTCGGTAAAAACAATTTCCATTACTTTAGTTAAAAGGGCAAGCTCAATTAACGATTCAGTTCTAATGATATAGCCACATACCCACCTTTTTATATCCAGAGCTAAAATAAGAGGGATTTTTTTGTGAGGAAATCTGTTTTAGAAAACACCCTTGAGAGCAGGGCCATAACCAAGAAGATGGCCAGGGCTTCTTGCTGAATGCAGACGAAGATGGAGAAGCCCCTAATGCTTAGGGGTGATTTGGTAATTTTCAGCTCAAGTTTCCTTTCCTACCAAACTTTCACCGATTCGTACGCCGATTATAGCGGGATGATGAAATCTTATTCCCACCCACCTTTCTCCCAATAAATGGCACCATAGAGGAGCCTTCTCTACTATATATACTAACATCAAGATTCTTTTTTTCTTGGTCATCTTTTTTAGATTCTCATAGTATACCTATCCTTTTCATGCTTTTGATGTAAACCTTAGCAGGGTTTCGCTCTTGATGATTTATATTTGGTTTCTCCTTTCTTTGGTCATGTTTTCTTGTTGCATGGATATTTTTGTATTTTCATTCTATGCTCTTCACCCCCTCTCTTTATAACATTTGCATGCTTTTGTGGATAATTTGGACCTTTGCCTCTTTTAATTTATACCAACTATTGTAATATGAGCTATTTATTGTTTTATTTTTTTATTGTTATTATTATTGTTTTCATTTGGTTGGAGTGATTGATTTGTATTTTTATTAATTTTTTCTGGTTACAAGTGAAGCAGCCTCTAGTAGTTTAGGGCTTTTGCATCTTTTTGTTTTGGTGCTTGCTCCTTAAAATTTGTAATGTCTAGTGGCTAGGCTTTATATGATGCTTTCTAATCTCTGCCTCTTTCTATGGGAACTTGTTTATTTTATTGATTTTTCTGGTTACAAATGAAGCAGCTTCTAGTAGTTAGGAATTTTACCTCTTTCTGTTGCTGCTTGCTTGACTCCTTGAAATTTGTTATTCTAGTAGTTAGTCTTTATGTGATGCTCTCTAACATTTGCTTCTTTCTTTGGGAGATTGTTTGGCTCCTTATAATCTTGTAGTTTCAAATGACTAGGCCTTTGTTTAATCCCTTCTAGGCTTTGCCTCATTCCTTGGGTGATTGTTTGGTTTATTAACATCTTGAGTGTGGTTTGAACCAATTTTATTAAGACCAAATTGGTGGTTGAACCGATTAAGCTTCTAGTTCTTGGCCCAATTGGTTTAATCGTAAGGTTCAATCAAATTGATCAATTCAATATATTTTTTAAAAATAACTTTAAAATAATATGATAAAGATTTTAAAAATTTGAATTGTAGATCTCAATCTAAATGAATAAATCTTTTATTACTAAATTACATTGCTTAATACATGTTTTTGGATTAATAATATTAAAAAATTTAAAAGGTATTTCATTAAAGCAAACCAATGTTAGCAATATTGAAATTATCAGCGAAAATTTCACTGATAATTTTGTCTTGGCCCTTCATCGAAATGTTTTCGTTAAGGAAAGATGAAAATGTTGAGCTTTAGAAGAAATTTTCAAAATTATAGGGGAAATTTCTGAAAAATTGGGGAAAAATTATTGAAAAATTGAAAGTTTTAGAAAAATGTACCTAAATGCCTTATTTTTCTACTTGATTTCTCTTGTTTTTGTGCCAAACCCATACATAACTTTTCAAAAGCCATTTCCGACTTTGCTACTTATGTTTTACCTTTCGAAAAACCAAAATTGAGCCTTTAATTCATATAGATTTAATTTGTATAGCAATTGTTCATCAACAGTGACAACTTGGATTCACCTCAAATATGATTTTTGGGTTTTGAAACCTCCCCAACTGTGGGTTTATTGTAGGTGGTCAGATCTTCCTCAAAATCAACTTTTGGGTTTGAAACCCATCTTTGAAGCATTGAATCTCATTTTTGACTAAATCTGAGTTGCTGTGCAAAGCAAAAAGTCAACATCTTTTGAGAATCTTACAGATCTATGTATAAAAGTACTGTATTAGTTATTTTTCCTCTTCTCTGGCTTGAAATCCATTATTCGGAGAGATTTTTTTTTAGGGGGGGTGGGGGGTTAAAGCTTCTATTTCACCCATAGAGTCATCAACCAGCAACTGCATGTGAAAAAAATGCAATTTTTTTCCACACAACGGAAACATCTTTTTGTTTATATATTTCTGTTTTTTTAAATCTATTTTTCATATGTTTAAAGAATAAAAGTTGTAGAATGATTTTTTTATTTTAAAAGTTTTAAAAACATAGGATATTTATATTTTCCAAAAATAAATAGTTTATATTATATTTTTTTAAAATTATATTTTTAAAATTATGGTAGATAAATATTTATAAAATTACTCATAAAAGGCATATATAATTAGAGTCTTAAATACATGCACAAATTATTTGGGTGCAAAAAAGGATGGTGTCTTTATAGTTGAAATTAGCTTATTGTAACTAGTTTTATTTATTCTATAACATTATTATCTTTATTTATTTATAAGTGATGGCATGATTTTAGAATATTTTTGTGTATAATTTACATTATTTGCATATGTTGAACAACTTTGTGTGACCTAAATTTCTCCTTTAATAGTATTTTATATTAGAAATTTACTTTATTAGTGTTTGTGTCATTGATATGTTTTTTTTACTTCTTATATGTTAACATTTAAAGTGATGTTTTTTATTCTAAATGTGCAATTAGATTTATTAAGAAGTTTAATGGAAAACTTCTAAATTTTTGTTAATTAATTAATTAATTTTTTATTTTCGTGAAAAGTTAGGCCAAATTATCGATAATTTCTTTGAAATTAGCAAAAATTTTTCTTTTTAAGCTTAGCAAAATTTCCTCTCTTAGCGAAACTGCGAACACCGGACCAAACTAGATTAGACCGGACTAGTTAGTCAATTGACTGGCTCCTTGTTGGATCAGTTTGATTGCCCGGTCTATTATGGTTTTGATAACAATGGTTGGCACATTGGGTTGGGGTCAACCAATTCCTAAACCTTACCCTCTTTGTAAAACTTTCAACATATTCTTATTTCTATATTAGGTTAGGTTGAGTTCAGGTTAAGTTTTGATTCATAATTGGGTTGACTTTTTTATACTTGCATATTTGACATATTTAATATATCAATCAACTACAATAAATATGCTTATAAAAGACATATTTTGATATGTTAATCTTAAAAATAAATATGCAAAGGCCAATGTGTTGATGGGGAGCTTGAAGTGGATTTGGCTTTCGAAAGAGGAGTGGAGTTAGGGTTATGTTTTGAATTTACAACCCTATGTTGATCACAAGAGGTGGGTTAAGGATTTAAATTCATTCCCCTCCTCCCCCCCTCCCTTAAACCCCACACCAACCCCCCCCCCCAAATGTTATTAAAAATGGGTCGGGTCAGGTTAGTCTAGTTGCAACTAACCCAAGTTGCACGCCTAGTTTGACTTATTGATTTACATAATTGTGTGTAACCAATTAGGTTGATGATGAAATTTACAAATTGATCACTAATCCAATTTTTGTAACTCTATGAAATAAACTTCAACTTCAACAGAAAACTGAGTAACAGTAGCAAGTGATTAATTAGTTCCTCAGATTGAATTATTGACTCTATAGTGAGGAAAGTATGAGTATTTTTCTTATCGGTGGATGGAACTAGAAGCAATATTTATACAACCAAATTTGTATTTGAAATAGTATCTCAACTAGTTTGACTGCTTGTTCAAATTGTTTCGAAGTATGATATTATTGTTGATGGCTGAATTATGTGGGATGGGTTCATAGACAGGGAGAGTCAAGAGCAAGAGAAGAGGGAAGATGGTGAATGGTTGGTTTGCCTAGAATGATGGTGATGAGGAAGCGAGGATTTTAATGCACTTTGCCAAGAGGGAGGGTGATCGAAGAGGGGTGACATGGGGGCGTGCCCATGCACAAGATCACATTAGTTGCTTTAGTACCAGAATCCTTTAGGTCTTTCCTTCTAGAACTAAGGATAAAGAGCTTCAGCGATGGGTCTTTCTGGGTGGGCACGAAGGCCAGCAAAGATGGGTTTTTCTTGGTGGACATTGAGGGAGACAGAGATGGGTTTGTTTTGGGTGGGTGCTGAGAGAGACAGCAATGGGAATGGATTTTTTTTTTGTAACTTGATCATAAAATGCATAATGTCATGTGTTAAGCTCCCATGTGAACCTTTTCTGGCTCCAAATTTTATTGTCTAAGCTGGTGATTAATTCTGTGAATGGTTCAGAATGTCAGATATTGCAGTTGATGTC
This sequence comes from Pouteria campechiana, assembly GCA_036873735.1. NCBI lineage: Eukaryota > Viridiplantae > Streptophyta > Magnoliopsida > Ericales > Sapotaceae > Pouteria > Pouteria campechiana. Next base: position 7,678 of record JAYJMB010064836.1, read on the forward strand.
CCACTTACGCATCATGTATGGCTTTGCCATTTTTGCATTTAACTTCCTAAAACCTCCCTTTAATTTATTTGCTTGATTTTAAATGTGTAGAGATATATTAATAGGCTGAAACTTATGCCTTTTATTTTAACATTCTACTTATGGATATGTTTCATTGTTGGGCAGTCTTGAGTTCATGCATGGTGTATGGTAAGAGATGAGCAAGTGGTCACAATTATTTATGGCAATTTTGAATACATTTTGAAGGATAATTGGGTGGTTACTAAATGACAAAAATTATGGATGAAAGAAACATAAAAGGGTTTTGTTTCCTCCAATTATGCTTGAAATATAATCTTCAAGATAAGTAAGTTGCCCTTGGCAGCTTTAATGAATCCAATTAAGACCTACTAGACTTGATCCAAGCACGAGATGGTGCAACTATCTGAAATAGTCAAATGCTATGACATTTATACATCTTTTTCTTATCAGCTGTTTAATGTGGCATTAAACTCCATAGCATAATGAATTTCCTTTTTTGGCAGGTAACTAAAGATTTGAAATCAAACCATCACTGTTGAAATACGTCCTGTTAACCATAGAGTCATGGGCTTGAACTTATGCATGGCAGATACCCTTGGTACGGTAATTATCTAAATCCATATTACCTTGTAGGATAGAGAATGATATTACCCCTGACTGTCCCCTACTTATTACAGGACACAATGCGATTTTTTTGCGATTAGATGACATGCACAGGCCCTTTGCCTAAAGCTATGTCCATCTGTGCAAGCAAATGAAGCAAGCTTTATAACATTTTGGTCATTCACTCCATCCATGCAACAACAGTCAGTGCATCAGTGTAAAGGGAGGTTGTGGCTTTGTCTCTAGCATGTTTGTTGATATTGTTGAGACTTTTATTATGCCTTCATAAGTGCTACTGGGGATTTTGAATGCTGGTAGGACTTTGGAATATCAAGACCTAAATTCAGAAGATTTGGACAATGTCAACATCATTCAAGTTGGATAACCCAAATATGGAAGTTGTCAATGAGTTGAATTTAGTAAACCATTGCCTGGTTGGAGGAGCAAGTTGGTGCACTCCATCATCTACTATTGATGTCCAAAAATCAGCTTCAAAGAATTGCTCCAGTGGAATGGACATCTTTGCTTCATCAAAATTTGACATGGAACATGATCTGAATTCCATAAAGGCTGAAACAGATTACAGTATGGAATGCTCATCTTCTGATGTTGTAAGAAAGGTGTTGAAGAGATGTCACCTGAAAAGGGAATGTTTTGATGTTGCCCAATCTTCCTCCATAGATTTTGGGGATATTGTTGAGGATGCTGGTAGTTCTTTATCTTGCAAAGTATGTTGTTCTTTAGACAATCCGTCCAATATGCTAGTTTGTGATCTTTGTGAAGAAGCATTTCACATGTCTTGCTTCAAGCCTAGGATTAAAAAGATACCAATTGACGAGTGGTACTGCAAACCTTGTAAGAAAAAGAAACCGAAACCTCTATTGCGGGTAATTTCCTCTGGTAAATCATTGAGTGCCGTTGAAGAGAAGTACATGAATATATCATCACAAAGAAAACGTTGCCCTATATCATCCATGTTGGAAGACACAGAGCCATATACTACTGGCGTAAGGATTGGTAAAGCTTTTCAAGCAGATGTCCCAGACTGGTCGGGTCCAATATCCAAGTATGTTTTATCTACCACATGCCTTTTCAATTGTTTACAATTATCGACTAGTTATATGGTGTTGAATGAGAGGACTGCACTGTAAAAAAGCCTTTGGGAAACCTGGTATCCCAAGATTGATGAGTCCACTAGCGCTGCAATGGAAGTGGAACTTTGTTGGAGATCTTCGGGAGTATCTCTTGTGATTGGAGGCTCAAAAAGCCTAGAAATATGGAAGCCCACATTATGTATACACCTTCCCCTAGTATATTTAAAATTTAAAATCTATTGTGTTAGAAAATTGTTGTTGGCAGTGGGCCCTAAATCTGTGTTTCTTTTTTTTTTGGTTACAGTGTCCTTTCATTTTGATTCATTTGTGAATGAGGGAAAAAGGGTGAAAAAGTTTTTCATCCTTTTCTATCCCTTTTTTCATACCTTTTAATGTGATTTAACATCATAAATATCTAACAATGCTATTTTTTCCATTCTTACCCATATATCTAATCATTATAACCCAATTTTTTATTTAAAAAATTTATTGTCTTTATTCACCTCATTTCTAATCTTACCCCTTATCACATCACATCACATTATACATCATTCCCTTTCTTTTCTTTTACTTCTCTATATTCTTTTTTTCTCAAATATTTTCCCCATTTCCAAACAGACCCTATGGGAAATTGTGACTTTTTCTTCCAATATTTGAACATTATTACAATAAGAATGAGAAAGGTTCTTGAAAGAAGAAAGGATGGAAAATAATGATGAAAAAAAATGAGGGAAGATGGGACTTTTTTTTTGGCTCCAAATGAATAGTAGGATAGGAAGGTAGGGGTTTGACAAAGACTACTTTTTTCGTTCCAAACAAATGGAGGAAGGGAGGGACCAATGTTTGGTTCCAAATGAACCTTAGAAGAGGGAGGGACCATTTCTTGGTTCCACCATATGAACAGTAGAGAGGCAGGGACCATGTTTTTGGTTCCAAGGTGGGGCGGGGACCTTTTTCTTTTGGTTCCAAATGAAGTCTAGGGGAGGGACTTTTTTTTTTGGTTCTAAATGATTCATTTGTTTTTGCGACGGAGGGAGATTGTATTTTTGCCAGTCAATCCTGAAGAAACTATAATGAGATAGGTGGGACGGAGGTAGGGAAATGAATAATGTCTGTTTCTTTTTGTGATTAAGGGAGATCGCAACTCTTTCTTCTAATATTTCCACATAGCACATTGCATTGTCACAATAAAAATAAGAAATATTCTTGAAAGGAGTTAAAAGGGGGAAAAGGGATGGAGGGAGGGAGATTGCTATTTTGACTACTCTGTCCCTTATTAGAGCTTCCTTTATTATGCATACAAAGTTGTTTGATGGGAGAATAACAGGGAAAAAAACAAGAGAATATTATGGGTGTGTTTGGCTGGGGGGGAGGAAATGAAAAGTAATTGTCCTAATAAAATTTCATTTACTCATGAATGATGTGACATATATGTACCATAGCAATCCTATTTTTTTCCATCATTCCTATTTTTCAACCATTACCTGTTATTTATTTTAACTTTATTCAAATTATGGTTGACATTATCCCTTTTATTTCTTTCCAATTTCCTTTTCCTTTTCCCCAACCAAACAGTCCCTGTAGTTTTACAGGAAAAAAATTAAAAAAACATGAGAAACTATAGTGAGAATGGTGGGAATTCAGACTTTCTCTTTGATCTTATTTAATGCATGAGCTCTTTGTCATGAGAGGTACATATTATCATCCATTATTGTGGTTGCTTATCTGTGTAATGATTTTATCCATGTGCTTCTTGAATAGTTTCTTCTTTTCTGAAAGGATCTTCTGTATGATGTTTTCCTCATTTCATTTATCCTATTTTCTGTTTTTTATTATTTAAATTATATCATATAGCAACAGGTGTGTGGTGCCAATTTGAAAATTTCCTCCAGTCTTTGATGAGTGCTAGTGCACATGAACAGAAGGAAGCCTATTAATCTCTGTAGAGTGCTTTATGATGTCTATATTGTATCCATTCTATCCAATTCCTCTATCTCTTTCTAGGTATGTATCTTAAAGATGATGAAGCTCCAAACTTCAAGCAAGCGACTAGAAATGAAATAATAGGAAAACATGGTTTTAACTTTAAAGATAGCAATTCCACTGAGATGCTTATATGTCATCTAAACTACCTGTAAGCTCACTCCCGTATGAAAGTAAAAAACATGCAGGCCCAATCCAAACCTATCATGACGCCAAATAAGTTTTTTTATGTTAGGCATTGTATTTTTGTTGTATTTAATTTGCGGCTTGTTGAGTATTTAATGTTTCTGGTTTCTCTTCCAATGAGATACAATGATTTGCTGCAAGTGATGAATGGAGCTTATGGTGGGCCCCATTAACCCTTGTATTAAGAGCTTTTTGCAAATTGTGCTACTCTTGAGTTCTATTCTTTTCTTGGTGGGTGATAACCAAGCACTTTATACCATAAGATTGGGTGAAATCTTAGTAATTTTTGTTTGAGGTCACACGTTTTGTAAGGCTAAATAACCCCAATTAACTGAAAAAAAAAACTTTTTGCATCACTTGAAAGTCAACAGGTAAAAGTCTGTATAGTTCAATTCCATGGGCAAACTTCCCTAGAACATCTATATGATATCGGATAGATTTATATCATATTTGGTGTTGTGTGATGCCATTTTGAATCTTCCAAGAACATGAGTTTATATGGGATCACTTGAACTAGACAGGTAAGCATTTAAGTGTGTCAAAGTTGCATTTTTGACGATTGTGTAGATGATGAAAATGTCGGTTAGGTTATGAGGAAAGAAAGAAATCAAATCCCTGCCATTTCTTTGATCTTTGATTTTCATGAAGTGTAATCAATAAATTCTTTTAGGATAGTTCTAATGTTTTGCATCCTCTTGTAAAATTTGTATGACTGAGGTTATCTTTTAATGATTATGTTAACATCTTATCTGAAGTAGAAGATAATGGCATCTGAACCTTGTGTTGCTGATCTCAGTAAGGGTAGTATTGATGATTGGGACCGCATGCTAACAATCCATCTCAATGAAAAGGCTGCTAGTTATGGTTCAAAGGCCAAAATAACGGGAGATAAGGAAGTTAGAAGGATAATAGAGGACTACCAGAAGTGGAAGCATGTTTGGACAAATGAGCTAGAGGAAACTGTGAAGGACTTGTCGATGGCATTAATTGAGGCCTTCAGTCAAAGATTTGAGGCAAAGACCTGGACAATGCAAAATAAGTGTGAAACAATCCGAAGGCTCAGCAGTTACATGCATAGGACTGAGCTAATGGTAGGCTGTAGATCTCTTAGGAGTGGGGTGGCTGATAATGAAGAATTTATTGCCATGTTTTGCTCCCTTGTGAATTGTTTGACTGGCAGAAAAAATGTTGTAGATGATAAGATAGCAACTACAATGTCTACTGATCCAGCCTCTCAATTGAGGCATGATTTGGAGGTGTCAATGATAGAACCAAGCTGTATTGGGTTTGATACACAAGTGCAACGGCCCAATGCTTTGGAAGGAAAAACAATGGAAAAGCTGAACACTTGTGAGCAAAAGATTCAGGATTCTAAAATCAAAGCTTGTAAAATGAAAAACAGTATAGAGCAATTGTGGAAGAAAAGAAGGATTGTTTGATTTCCTTGTACACCAAAGTTTCATTGCCAGCAGCTATCTGCAATAAAAGATGGTACCTTCCCGGTCTTTTCTACTCATTACTTTATTTTTTGTGGAGGGCGAATCCTTCCTGCTTATTTTAAGTTCTAACAATGAGATTGTTGATTTAGGTGCAAAAACAAAATGTCGTATCTGAATATTCTTTATGGTGCTGGTTTGCACATAGGAACAGTTCATCAGAAGGCAAGCATGGAGTTTGGTTCTTATTCTGATGAGATGCATGATGGGTGGAGTGCTCTTCTATCAATCTCCCACATTCTAAGGGCACATTTTATATGAGAATTGGTTTCTGTAGACAAATGGGGTTACAACTTGTGGTGTCAAGGAGGTACAACTGTCAACCTAGCGCCTTTGAAAAATTAAGTTATTTTACTTGCTAGGTGGGATAAGCCTTGGTGGAGTTGATAATTAATGATCCATTAGTGTGACCTATCTCCGATGCAACTGGCATGTTCTTTTTCATAGTTTATATTTGGGAATTGGATTTTATTAGAAAGAATGTAGTTATTGGGCTTGGGAGACTTATCTTTTGAGGGATGTTAGGAGTTTTCTTTCCACCTTTGCATGGGAGATGACTCTTTACCCAAAATTTTCTCCTTATATGTTTGTGGATTTAATTGTTTATAATCGCATATGCTAGACATAGTGGTATTCGAAAAGGCAAGAATCCTTGTATTCAAGGCCTATTAAGGCCCTTTCTAGAATATGTAAAGAATTTGCATTTGGTGATTGATGTTCCATGGGGTTTTTAATGTACTTCTTACAAGGAAGGCAAGATATGAATGCTATGGTTGATCTTACCTATTGTGTTGTTGATGCAGATAATGTAGAGGCATTGCGTATGAAAAATAACTCGATTCATGACTTGTGAACTAACTTTTATTTTGAAAATTTTTATATTATTTTGAAAATCTTTATATTGGGCTACACATTTATATAAGAATTTCGAATTAATGATTATTATTTGTTTTAGCAGATTATTTATTGGGTATTTATTTAAGGGTACTTAGTGTACTTTTTGTACGCCATGTATAGGCTACTAGGCTACGTCACTTTTTCAGTGAAATTTCATTTGCCAAAGTAATCCTACAGTTTGCTAAAGTGTAGGAGGGAAACAGTTCCAATTCATGTGGGTAAACTCTACTAGAGCCATGTCATGTGTGCATGGAGCATATGAGTATGCAAACTAATTTTCATTTATTCAACATACTTGGTACATGTAGCCTTTGAAAGGAATATTTCAGTATTGCATGCTCTTCCGAAACGAATTGGTAACTCTTTTTCATTTTGTCTTCATCTTGATGATTTTTTAAAATTTATTTTGACTATTATATTTAGTATTATACATGTAATAAAAATATTAGAAATTATTTTGATTGGAATCTTGTTTGGGCTACATTATTTTAAAAAGTATAAAAATGTAGGTAATATTCAAAATTCACTTGGATTTATTCACTCAAGCATTGTAATATTATAAAATACTATCCAAATAATATAATAGATGAGATTGACACTTTAAGAGGTTTGGATATTTAATGAAAAATGCACGAGCCCTTCTAAATAATCAAATAATTTTAATAGGTTGAAATTAATTTTTGAATTGATTTTAGTTTGGTGATTAACATGAGCTTTTGATTGAGATAATTTTTAAGGCCTTAATTAAATGGATGATGATAAGATTAATAGTTAAGTTGATTCTTACAAAATCATTAAGGTGGAGTTTAAATAGAAAGGATATACTATTTTACTTCGGTAGTATAATGCACCAGTTGCATGTAAACACATGTAGCCTCTTGATTTTTTGTTATATTAAAGATTGAACGGTATCTAATCTGTCCATTGTATTTTCCAATATTATTTGATCTAAAACACTTTACATCATGCAAAAATTATATTTCTATTATTAATACCATATGAGAAAACTTTAATAGTTCACATTCAATAAAACTTTAAAACTTAAAATCATGCATATATAGGTTTCTAATCAATATAATTTTTTGTATTATATATATTTGTATATGGGATGACCACTTTAAAAGGTTTGGATGTTTAATTAAAGGTACATAGGCTCCTCTAAATGAGTGAGTAACCAATTTAATGGGTTGACATTAATTCTTAAACTTATTTTAATTTTGTGATTAAAATGATCTTTTGATTGAGATGATTTCATACCTTAGTTAAATAGATAATGATAAGATTAATAGTTAGTTTGATTTTATAAAATTAGTAAGGTGAGGCTTAAATGGAATGGTACTATCAATTCATCTCAATATTACATAAGCACCCCTCTCCCTCCATCTCTCCCAACACACACTTATAAAATCAACAAGGTGGAGCCTAAATTGGACATTCACTTTGGTAGGTGGTACATGCATTACCAAAGTATTTCCCATATATATATATGTGTGTGTGTGTGTGTGTATGTGTGTGTATTTATGTATTCCATTAATTATTAAAAACTTTTAATGACTATATATGT
>JAYJMB010064847.1:0-10089 GCA_036873735.1 Pouteria campechiana
AATTGAAACTTCATTCTGTACTAAAGAAGCCCCTTGTGAGGATCAAATTTCCTACAACAAAATTGACTCAGGTTTAGCAATTTGATGTGGAATTAACCTGTTTCGAATAAATTTAGGGGTAGACCATTACTTCTGTTTTCCCTTGTAATTTGTATCATTTCATTACAATGGCTTTAAGTTTGAGAATTAATTCATTATTTGTGGCCAGGGGCCTATTTAGTTGGCCTTGTGCATGTACTCTGCAACATTGTGTGCAGGTGGGAGAATGCAGGAATTTTCAATTGAATACATTAAAAAAATGATTTTATCTAGTGTTTTTTTAACACTTGTATCTTGTATCCGGGATTCTCATTTTTTTTTCTGTCAATATCTGTATCCATGTAGCGTGCATGGGGTGGGGTGGGGCATTTGTGTGTGTGTTTGTGTGTATCTGCATGCATGTGCTCATACCTGGAAGCCTTTATGGTATCATCTCCACCTGTAAACCATTATTGAGTGATGGCTTCAGCTTTGCTAATGCCAGCTCACCAGACTAATCCTTCTCTCTGTGCCCTTTGCCCATGTCTAACAATGACATGTTTCCTTTACTCTTTTTTCAAGTTGTGTAGCTCCATATCAGGGAGCATTTTGGGTTGGAATTCTATTTCTTGGATCTCCACATGAGAATTGTCTGTGCTTTAATTTTTTTCTTAGCCATTGTAAAAGGTTTGATTTTGTCATGAGAATTTTAGAGTATGGTGTTTATATATGTTCCTTTATGAATGAAGTCCTTTTCTGTGCAAGGTTCTTGCATAACACTTTTGTTACTGCTATTTGCTATCCTTGGTCATAATCATAAAACCTTCTGTTTAGGAATCTTCCATTACCTAGATTTGCAATTGATTAAGTAGTGATATAAAGTTCTTTTTTATGCTTGAATTCTTCAGCTTGTTGGACTGGATACATTGTGGTTAACCTATTCAAATCTGATGATTTGCCAATTACTCATATTAGACCTATTATTGATGACCCTAGCAAATTCTGTCTTTCAGTTGTTCTGGCCTCATCAGTCCTATGTTGCACACGTTAGTCCTTCACTTAGAACAAGCTAAACCCCTCCCAATCAAGCATTAATTTTGATTCCTTTGTTTAATAATATGGAATCTTCCTTCTTCTTGAGGATTAAGTAATTTTTTCTCTTTCTTCTTCTTCTTCATTGGGAGCGAGTCGAGGCAATTATTTTTTTGTCTAGCATTCAGAAGCTACATATTATTTTCCTGTAAAAATTGGCACATCAAGAGAAGAAATACAAATTTTATTCGTAGTCTCAATGAGTAAGCAGACATGATTGCCTTTTTGTCTGGCATCAAAAGATATATATTACTTTCCAGTGAAAAATTGGCACATAAAAAGAAGAAATACAAATCTTGTGACGATTGGCGACCTTAGAAGGGATAGTTTTATGTTGCTACTGTGAACAGTGTAGACACTGCTATTGGACTGTTCTGTGTTTTGTCTTTAAAAGATTCCAGAAGTACATGAGTAACTGCTATTAGTATAAAAATTGGCAATTAGGAGAAAGTCATGAGAATCAAAGTTATAGTTGAAAATTTACGGGGAATGCTATGGACCTTTCGAGAAATAACAGATGGAACAAAGCAATTCAGGGAAGCAGGTAATAGCAGATCAACCATGTGGTGTGACTTATTTTGGTTTTCTGTGTTTGGTTACCAAACTTTTCAGTTTGCAAGCATTGAAAATTTTCCACTTTTGGATTATGGTATGATAGCCTAACAAGGTAATGTCATTTGCAAATCATATGTCAGCAGTGATCCATGACTACTTCAACTTAAAATGCAAATATAAAGAAAATTTTGCAGCACATTATTCACGTTTTGGCCATTTACCCTTAGCTAGCCACTTTATTCACATTTTGCAGTTTCTCACCTGTTTTTTTTTTTTTTTTCCAAGGTTCAATATAAAGAAAATTTTGCAGTGTACCCTCTTTAAATGGAATTTTTCTTCTTTTCAGGACAGCAATTTTGACCCAGAACTTGCACCCATGGGTGCTAAAGATGTAGTTCCTATCAAGGACCAACCTTCTGCTACTTCAGGTTCACAGAACATTAACCAGGGATCAACTGTAACAGCCTCTGAATCCAATCAAAAGCCAAAGAAGAAGATTTGCTGTGCTTGCCCAGAAACCAAGAGGTTGAGGGATGAATGCATGGTTGAGCATGGTGAGGCTGCTTGTACTAAGTGGATTGAAGCACATTTAACGTGCCTTCGGGCTGAAGGATTCAAGGTTTGAAGCTGACGAGCTGAAGAAATTTTGTATCTGATGAGTTTATAACCATGATAGATCAAACAATTACACTTTTAAGTTTCTACAAAAGAAAAATCTTTTTACTAAATAATCAGAATAAAGTAAGGCCAACTTGAGTGCCATCTATGTTTTTCCTCCTGTAGTTTTTACATAGACTGAATTTGCAATGTGCTGTGAATGTTTCTGGTTTCATTTAGCACAGGCGGCTGCAAGGTACGGTGATCCAAATTGCCCACATGATAGTCTTGACTCTTGACTATGGTTGATCTACTAAGCTTGTGGTGTAGAAAACGCCTTTTATTATGGCTACATATCTTGGTTCCCTACTTTTTGTAAGCTGGAAACCAGGTTTCTGCTAATACTGAATAGCAAAGAGCAAACTATTGCGAAAAACCGCGCTGGACTGGACACAACCCTCGGTTTGCGTTGGCTACGTTGGGGCTTGTGTGTTGCTGTCGCATAACCGATGACTACAATGTTCATTTTGTTATATCGCTTAATTTTTAATTTTCTCGTACCCACCATTGCTAAACACTTCGATGGAGATGCCATACGTGGTTTTGCCTTCCATTTGTCAGAACTGCCCAGTGATTTCTTGCTCTTAAATCCCTGCCACGTAGTATCGAACGGTTACCAAACATATTCACCTTTATTAAGAAATCTATGGTTTCCAAACACATTTCACCTTCACGCAGGGAGAAGTTTTTTTCTATTTAGATGGGGTTCAGATACATTTACTAAAGAGTAGAACATGAATAAATCAACCGTTGGATTGGTGTTGGACCGCAGATCCATGGCTAGAATTGGTTAAAGTGAAAGGGCAAAATCATCTTTTTACCGATTTTACTAATCTTTATTAAAATTTGTTAAAATTCATTATACGGCTTTAAAGCTCATCAAAGTTCGTAATCTTTGACTTTGATATGACTTTCACTAAAGGCTATTAACATTTACTAAAGTTAATTGAATCTCATAAAAGCTTTAAGATAACTTTTATTAAAATGTGTTGAAGCCAATCAAAATTCATTGAATCTTTCCTGGGCTTTCATAGCTTTAACATATTTACATAAATATTTGTTCAAAGTTATTAACATTTGATCAAGATTTTTGAATCTTTTATCAATTTTGATAGGCTTTTATTATAATTAAAAACCATTAAAGTTCATTAATTCTTTTATGAGCTTTAATTGAACTCCCATAGGACCTGTCTGATTTTGCTTATTTCCTAAAAATAGGGAACCTGGGAAAATAATCTATTTAAATCTATCCATTATAGTTTTATATATTTATTTATAAAATTAAATTTTGAAAATGCTTTTTTTAATATATTCAAATATTTAATTATATCATCTTAATCAATATTTTATTTATTAAGCCTAACATTTATGAGGGCATTTCAGTCGTTTATCCGTTATATCAGCATTTAACTTCATGTACGTCAAACAAACTTAACAATTTTAAGTTATTTATTTCAATTGTATTGAATAATTTTTATTTATTCTGCTTTCATTGCTTATCAACTGGTACTACTTATCAGCCATCCGTGAATAAGCTCCAGCAAAATCAAGCTGGCCTATAATCCCATTAAAATAAAAGTTTATAATTTAAAAAAGATACATTAAAATTACATTTAGACTATATTTTGTCTACACATCCATTATATTATTAATATTATCTTGGCTCCAATCCACATACAATCCCATCAAGGACTTCACTTCCCCAAGCCCACGTCACTCCAAACCTGCTCCGCTACTAATTAGTCCTAGAGATGTTGATGTAATAAGGTTCTACTCAGGAGCACGCCATGTGATTTCCTGCTCTTTCCTGTTTTACTTCACATTCCTCCATTTTTATGTAGGGTTAAAAATTCAAGACCAAACCAAGCCTCTCCAGCTGCCAATTCTAATTAAGATCCATATAATACACTATGACCAAAATGAAAACCCGTCCCTCACAAAACGGATAGAAAATTCATCCGAATGAAAAAGCTTCCATCACCATCATTGTTATCTTATCATCATCGATACCTGAATGCCATGTCAATCTCAGGACCATACATCCCAGGACCATGTCCAGAAGCCGAATGTGTCATTTGCTTTGCATTTGCTCTCAGTTCCATTTCCATCAACCTCTCCACGTCCAGATGATTAGCACCAGTGTTGACAGTTCCTACAAATGACACAACAAACCACATTAATCAAGACCACAATGAAAGTTTTAACCCCAAATATATGAGAATTCCAGTGAAAAAACATTAATCAGGATATTTCCCAGCAAGCATATAATACCATAAATACTGCCTTTATGGGGCTTAGTTTTCGATATGGTGAACCAAGTGAATTCCTAATTTATTAACAAAACCATGAAACGAAGACCAGTACAAGTAGAAATAGTGCTAAAAAATATTAAAACCCTAAAACTTTCAACACCGTGACCCATTCTTCAATGCAAATAATTAATCTTTAAAGAGGAAATTTTGGAACAGAGCATTAGTCCCTGAACAGGAGTTACTGGGCTCTTTTCAAAGCTATCAAAGTAGAACTAAGCAGAAATCAAAATCAACAATTTACCTTCGATGTTATTTTCTCTTTTATGTCTTTTTAAGGGATAACAATCTTCCTCAATTTTAACTCTTTAATCCCCTTATGTGGTCCTAGTTTCTCCCAATCCACGCAAGTCCTTTGACAGATGTATGCATTCAAAAATGGGTCACCCAAGCAGTCTGTGTGCAATTCAACCCATGATTTACACCAAGGGTGTGTTTAGATAGTGGTAAATATAAATGTGAAAGAAAATGTAAGAATAAAGCTAATGTCAGTCACCAAGTGAATAATGATAAGAGAGAGAAAGAGAGAGAATAATAATGAAAAATACAAGAAATAATGAAGTAAAATGAAGTTGTTGGGGGTAGATAAATGTCGCATTAATTAAATGTGAGAGAAGATTGCAAAACATTTACTTCTACAACTGTAACACATCCCCAGGGCAAAGAGATCCACTGAGTGGGTTAGGAAGCATATAAAATTGGAAGATGGGTAGCATGGAATAAACACAATGGAGAAGGCATCATTACAGCCATATGAGGTGGGTCTCACTTGAAAGATGAGATTCCTGCAAAAACATGACACTCAGTCATCCTCATAACAGCATGCTGAATTTGGAGCAGTGGGATTTTCTCCAAAACCTTTTTTTATTACTTTTATAAAGAGGCAACCTCCCTTCCAAGCAAATCAACCTTTGTTTCCAAGGCCATCACAGAAGCCACCCTATATTCTGCTCAGATGCATCAAATAATATCCCAGCTTAGCTCCTAGACCAGATGTTGTATGTGAAATTGCACATGGAGAGGATTAATTGGATAGCTTAAATGGAGAAATGATGCATATAGAGCTGAATGATGCAGCAGGATTCATGAAGTTGATCCCAATTAGCTAGGACAAGGCTTTAATAATGATGACGGAGATGATAATAAAAATGATAAGATCTATTTGACTCTTAAGGGAAGAAAGATATTCCTCCAAGATAGAAGAAAAACATATGAAGACTTCAGCCAGTCATAAGTTGGAGAATATCAGGACTTCAAAAAATCAATAAAATCAATAAACATAATGACCATAAGGCAACAACCCCAGGTGAACACATTAGGTCCCAATTGAGCGTTGAAAAAAAATCAAGCAGTACACGTGTTTATGGATATAATATTGACATGTATGATTCCTATGATTCACCAGAAATATAAAGAAAAACTTGAAATCAATTAGGGCAATGAGCCTTACCTGGGATTCCCAATCCAATGCCACCAAAATTAGGCTGCCGATGATTTGAAGGAAAGCCTTGCATAGGGGTCAAGTCTGGCATGTAACCAGGCATGTGATTCATTGGATGGGACAGTGGTGCACCTCTCGGAAGCCCCTGAAGTGAGTGGGTGGGTGGGAAATTTCCTGGCATGGGGGCCACATGCTGCAGTAAGGAATGATGGGCAGGGTCAAATCTAGGCCCACCTGGGCCATGAAAAGGATGAGGGAATATATTTGGAGGAAAAGCATGTGGTGGATCATGATGGATGCCATCAGGGCCAACAAAATTGATTTGAGGATTTCTCTGAGCAGGGTGGTCTAACATGTGAAATGGTCTCATGTGATTCACCTGTGGGGGGAATTGTGGAGAAGATGGTCGGCCATGAAAATGTGGATACTGAATTTCAGATTCCACTGGGTTGTAGGCACCATGATATACAGTTGAACTGTCCAAATGTCCCAAGGGTCTCTGATCCTTCACATTCACATTCAGTGCAGCTAGTTTATCAACAATATCGATTGGTGCCTCTGAGGAAATGAGCCCCTCCCTTCTAGCCACAGCACCAGCAGGCATAAATTTCCGAGTATCATGGTTAACAGGATCACCCATGCTAATCAAACTCTCCTCTTCAGGGAGACGAATGTCTAGGGTGTCATCAGTTCTGTCATCAAAACCAGGAACAGCACCAGCATTTGATCCCTTTGTTTGATGGTCATCGAAACCTAACCAATGTTCCTCAATCCTATCAGATAGTGCTTCTTGACCATGGTTCAATGCCAAAGAATTCCTTCCATGGCCAGGTTTGTTGGATGTGTATTCCTTGGTGCCTGTATAATGAAAGAGACCATCATCCGAAGTTGAAAATCGTAACATGTCAGGCTCTGAAACATCAGCTTGAGCACCTCCACTAATTAGGCCTCTCTGAGCAGAGACTGGAGCTCCCACTGTCTGTAACTCCTTCATGAAAGCTTTCCCAAATAGGGCTTCGAGAGTAAGAGTGTTTTCAGTGTTCTCAACAGTTTCAGCATTTGCCGAACTTGCACCATCAGCCATCCCTGTCATACCAAGAAGACCAAGCATGCCAGAGGACCCTGTATCACTAAAAGTAGATGAGGTTTCTTTAACACTGGAACCCTTGTGTAACAAAGAAAGAAGATGGTGGGATGCAAGATCATCCACATTGACCATTTTCTGTTCAACCTTTGCATCTGAGATGCCCCGGGGCCCTTGCATGGACTGAACATGTGCACTGCTTTCATTAACCTCTGCCAAGATGGATTGTTCAAGATCCTCACAAGTCATCACTTTCGGACTCATGTCTGGTTTGACATGGTGAAAAGGAGACTCAGCAGCTACCACCACAGAGGGTGTTGGAGAAGATAAAAGCTTTTGTGGAATTTCATCATTTTCCAAAAGGGAATTTGTTTGGACATGTTCAATGCCTTTCTCGTTAGAAATTGTAGACACCATGGGTCCACCTTTCTCATTGTTAACAATAAGCGACAGTAGATCTTTTCCAGTAGAAGATGAGGGATCATTATTTGTTCTTTTCTCTGCACGAGAGGTAACTAAAGCTGTTAGTTCGTCCTGAACTTGTTAACTTAATGAAGAAAAAAATGGGACTAAAAAGCAAACCAGATTGCAACTGCAAACTGGCAACTTACCGTCCTCATTAAACCAATGAGCAAACTTGGAAGACTGGGAAGGTAAAGATGTGCTCCATGCATCCCCATCCAAATTCACATCATGATGCTGCAAAGATGTAAGTGAATGATGTCAACCACAATTCATCATGTATTTTAAATCATAAAACCATCTTAGCCATTTTCCTAATGACTTGGAGGCTTTTGATTGGCATATCAGCAAGAATTGGATAATTTTCAAAATACACATCAACTTTTACTAACAACCGCAGAACGGACAATTTTTTCCATTTTGCAAAACACACATTAAATTTTCCTAAAGTTTATAAAATGGATATTGCCATCAGCATTCACTTTTCATCAAAACAGAACATGATGCCATGCCCACCACAACTGACATGGGGCATTTCTATCATCTCACGTTTTTGGGGTCACAATGTCATGTTTTGTTGTAATAGAAACAGAAAAACAACATCAACTCTCTAAACATCAAAAAACATAAATGTCATTTTGCAAAAACAGAAAAAATTGTGTCTACTGCTGAACATTTTGAAAATAACCCAAAGGTCAGCAACCATTGGACATCAGCATCCCACTTTTATCAGGCACTGGAACCTCTGATATGGAGGCTGACTCATAATATTGCAAAGAACTTCAGATTTGTTAGAATTTCAATTTCTAATTTTTAAGGAAACACCAAAATTTAAAATCTGCAACCTCACTCTTCAATACTTCTGGTTGGAAGGAGAGATCGTAAAGTAGCCACATGAAACAAGTGTGTGGACAATAGAATCCAACCTATGGTTTCAGGGACCACAAATAGAAACTCTACCACACCAAAGATAAAACCATACAGTGCCTTCAAAGGCTACAAGTTCTCTCTAAGGTTAGCTTGGTTGAGAAAGTATACCAGATGATGGTTATTGTTTGTTAAGCAGTACTGGCAAAGCAGTGTGCTGGTAAGATCATGTGCTTATTCTGACACATACATAATGTACAAAATCTGTATCCATAAATAAACCCATGTTTCACTTAACATGCTAAATGATGGTTTCCGTCTTATAAACAAAACTTTTCTGAAAAGACAAACATTTTGATTTATTACAGATATGGAATGGATAACTTTTATATATTATTCCTCCACGATGGTTAAACAGATATTCTGTTTCACTTATGGGTTAAGCTGGAATCCTAGGTGACAGTTTTGTGTTGACATTCACCAGAGTTGAATCCTCCTTGCACAGAATTCAGCTTACATTGAAATTGCAGCTCTTGGATACGGTTTTAAACTAAAGCTGACAATTAACTAACTTGCAGCCCAGTTACTAGCAGAAGGGAATCAGAGCTCATCAGACACTGGTATTCAGCAGATAGTGTCACATGGTGATCAGCTTTTTGAGCAGAGAAATTCAATACCTAAAGGGATTTGTAAGCAGCTCCTTCCAACATACAGCATAGACATGCATGCATACTTGCATGTCTGAGCATGCATGAGTGTGTGGAGGCTATTTTCTTTGCAATTTGTGTCAAAAAAAGCCATGCCTTTTGCAATTTTTCTTCTTCAATAACACAAAATATAAAAGAAAATGGTTCCAAAATGTAGCAAAGAAGATTCATGAAAGACCTATAATCCAGACCAGTGTTTGTCCTATCACTGTCAAGGGATATATCAATACCTTGAGATAGAGATAGAAGAAACGTTATTGAAAAGATATGTCATTAGTATTTCTAAGAAGACAATAAAAAGGATTAGAAAAATGGCAGAATTATCCAATAAGACTAGTTAATATTAAACATATATAAACACATATTTTAAACACAACCGAGAGGATTTAAAAGGCTATATATTTATATCCTCTAAAAGAATTTTCAAAAGGCTATATAAATGAACATCGTTTGGAAAAATTTAGTTGACTTTAAAATTATCTAAAACAAAAACCTTCAGAAATCTCAAGATGCTTCAAAATCATAAATTAATACTCTATTTCAACTTTGGATAACAAGTTTAAAATGTAAAAGTAAAAGACACTTTTTCCCTCTACTTAATTAATTTAATAATTAACTACTCCAAACAATCTACATTTTCTTATTACTATCTATAACTTTCATGATGACCTTTTATCTATTTTGTCATTATTCATTTTATAACTGACACTACCTCCTATCCTGCTAACATCATTTACATTTCCATTACAATTTTATTTACCAATATCCAAACACACTTGAATTATTTGAAAACTTTAAATTCAAATGAATAGAGTGAAATCAACTACTTATTCAATGTCTCATAAAATATATCACCTCACCTGTTAACATATTGGGGATATATATATATATATATAT
>JAYJMB010064847.1:10189-23855 GCA_036873735.1 Pouteria campechiana
ATATATATATATATATATATCAGAGATACCACAGATAAAGAGAATACTTCCACATACATGAGCCTTTTATTCTTAGTGACACTAGCTGTAGCAATTGATATCAAAATTTTACATGCTAATGCCTCCAGTAGATATATATGTGTGTGTGTGTGTGTGTGTGTGTGTGTGTGTGTCCAAATGTTGTCCAATGTTCAGGCCTTGAAGATTGTTGCTTACCACTATAATGTATATCATTATCCATAAGCAACAATTTTGTATTCTTTTCATTCCATTCTTCCTTAAGAGTGGCATAATGTACAAGTTAATTGAGCAAGAAAGAAGTGATTCCAGAGAAACCGGGCCAGAAGTCTGGAACATGAGAGGCAGACTAGCTATAATGATGGGAAAGCATGCTTCTCTATAAAGAACATTCATATTAATAGGAATATCTAGATCATGGATACCTCCACAAAGCTTGATGAGTCAACACCATTTAAGGCCAATGCATTGCCAAACAGCTTATCAAGAATTGTTTTAGGATGATCCTGATCAACCACACCCACAGAACTGCACCTCTCTGTCTCAGAATCAAAATCTGTGATTGTACCATCAACCCAACTTTCTCTAGCCTCCTGTACACTAGAAGTCCTGTAGGTTGGATTCTCAAAACCAAATGAAGAATTAGAAACCTCAAAATCTGGTGTTGGCATCATAACCTTTTCATTTGCGCTGGCAGAGGGGACAACAACAGTCCCAATTTCATTCTCCTGCTTTTGAGAGGGATCACTAACTAGTAATGACTTTCCATTATCCTGGTCACTTCCAGGTTCATTTCCCATGAAAGGGCCTCTGGTCTGGCTCACTTGGGTGATATCCTCCAGTACAATGTTCCCAACCTGCAGTAGTAACCCAGTAATAGAGAATTCAACTAATAGAAGCATATCAGAAGTCAGAAGGTAATTGTGGACCATGCATAGATTTGGGTCCTGTTCAGATAATTGTGTTATTTTCGAAACTTGACATCTTGGGTAAATGGGCAATGCCAACTCTCATGGCTAGACTGGATATAACACATGCATCACAGTGGCCCAAATGCAACATTTTTACCAAAAATTTTGGTGAAAAAATTCAAACTTCATGCATGAACAAATGGGTTTGTATGGGTGTGGGTCTACATGTGTGTAATTCAGACCATGCATGGGATAGCAGCTCTTCTCAAATCCAAAACATTAACATTCTCCAAAAACTATGTTCATCAAACATATATGAAACAAAACAGCTGATGCAACACATATTCTTCCTGTTTTTCACTCATTACCACATAATTGCCCCTGCCATTCCTATGTAGAAGTTATTAGCAATGCAGCAAACCATGCCCAACAAACAAACTCTAAAATTGCTTTTGGTGTGGATCCAAGATGAGAAGGAAACAATAAAAATGGTGATAATGAGAAGAAAAAATAAAATGGGTGATTAACTATGGATGCTAATGTTTGGTGTTTCCCAAAATGATCCACTCTACATCATTTTGAGAATACCGCTAATATTGAGCTCAAATAAGCCTTGATATAGCTTAAATAGTTTTTAAGCAGCCCCCATGTTCAAACAAGAAGTGAAAAGATGAGAAACTAAAAATAAAGACAATGTTTGTAGGAACACAGAAAAATTAACTGTCCTTCACTGAAATAACAAAGCAAACAGGACCATGAAATTTTAAGCTGCCTCCATAGTCAAACAAGAAGTGAAAAGATGAGAAACTAAAAACAAAGCAATCTTAGTAGGAACACAGAATAATTAACTGTCCTTCGATGATATAATAGAGGATATAGGACCATGAAATGGTGAACTAGGGTGCAAATGGCCAACAATTGGGATTGCACAATCCAGGTAGTAACCATAAGGATACATCATAAATTTTGCAGCAGGCAATCTGTTTTGCCAAGGGTCAGGAGTGCAATCTAGGCACTGTGTACATGATCCAAGTCTGGGTATGCATCGCAAATGCCTCTAATTAGGAATGCAACCTGGGTCAGGTTAGTGTCAGCCCAACCTAACACTAAACAATTCCAAACTCCAAACCCAATCATAACTCAATTTTCAACCTAACATGACATTCAACTTGGATGTAAATTAAGGAATGGGGGAAAGAAAAAAGGCTGGAGATGGGGCTTTCCAAGCTTGCGCAAAAAGACATTGAAAATGCAAAAAAAATTAATTTTTTGCACCTAACTAAACTCCAATAAGGTGCGAAACTGTGAATATCCATTACCTCTGATGCAGAGCTAGGGACCAGAGATTTTGCTCCAAGATTCTTCTCCAAAGCAGCAGTTGCAAAACCTGGAGGTACAAGAGGCCTAGAAGCTGAAGCCTGTGCTGGCAAAGAATGCTTCCTAGAATCACTCTGAGAAACAGGTGTGAAATGGTCTTCTAATTTTTCTCCAGTCCTGCTCCAAATGCTCTTTGTATCATCAGGATTCTTCAACAATGAGTCAATGTCAGTCGTCACCAGTTCTTTATGTTTATCTACTTGTTTTAACTTCTCATGTAATGCCCTTTGTTGTTCCTTTCTCATTAACTCAAAGGAAGCTGAGAGAAAAAAGCAAAAACATAAAAAACAAAAAGTCTTTCAGCCAAATGGGGTGACCAATGACAGAAACCTTGATGGTGTGTTTGGATAGGGTGTATTTAAGAAAAGATGTATTAGAAAGGTGCATTTAAAATGCATGCTTATGTCAACAAAATAGGAGGCAATATCGGCAAAATAAGTTTTTCAATGAAAAAGTAGGAATGAAGGATTGGAAATATAGGGAATGATGAAAAAAAGAAGGATTGTTAAAAGTGATTATGGGGTCACATCAATCTAAAAAATGAGTAAAAAGGGTGTATTAAAAATACACCTCCTTTCAAATGCACCTAAACACACCTTAAAGGTGCAAATTCAAAAGAACCAATAGATTAGGATAACCAGCATATAAATTAATTCAATACCCAGTTACCTCTCCTCTTTCTTTCCTCTTCTGCCCTATCCTGACTAGAGCATTCAGTAGAGCCAAATGTTTCGTCATTAAATGAGTCAGTCGTATCTCTTCGGGAGTGGGGTAGTGCCTTACAACAAAAACATAACATGTCAGCTTGTTAACATTGAGCAATAGGATTTCAGCTCAGTTGTAAATATTAATTAGAAAGCAAACCTTGTATGTCCGTGGGGGATGATATGGTTCACTGCTCCTACTAAGTAGATAGCTATCATTACCACTAACCTTCGAAGCCAATGGTGCTCCAGTATACCCAGATGGTCTTGGGAAAGCACCACTTCCCAGAAGCCCATCATGCTCTGGATTTTGCCAAGGACGACGAGATTGATTCCCAGAGCGTCTCCCGGAATCTACAATGAGTAGTTAAGTTAGGAATTGCAGAATATGAGGAGCCCCTATATTGATAAACAGACACCAAATTACAAGAAGAAACATAGCTGGAGACGGCAACATTCACATTCACATTGACAATTCCATATATGAATCAAATAGCTTCTCAAGATGGGACATCTAACTAACCTGCTAAAAATTCTATTTTTTCCTTATCATTACCTAGATTTTCAATCATTATGCCCTATCTTTCCACACCATCAACCCTATTTATTTTGTTTTTATTCAATTTAAGGTTGATATCATCTTTTTCTATTTCCAACCCTTTTCCAGATTCCACTTTTCACACCCTTTTCCCTTCCCTTTTACACCCTTATTAAGATGATGGTCCCTTGCTATTTTCTTTGCATCAAAAGGAAATAAGGCAAATGTACATTTTTGTCTAATAATATGGTATATTGGCATATAAATAGGATCATATGTAATGAAGTGCGAGACTGTGAGTTAATAGGGCCTACATTTGAGCACAAAAGAAAAATAGGCAAGTAAATATCCAAATCATTTTATGTTATATTGTTATCTAAAGTCAAATCAAGTCTTGGAAAATGGAATTTTTCAAGGAAATCCATTCCATGTAGTCGATCAGGCCCTTAATGATGACCAAGATCATGTCAGATCTTGTTGATGATGGTTGTAGGTGATTGCCTCAACAAGAAGGTAGTGATAATGATTATAATGATGATGATGTAACGAAGACAGCTTGTCAGCAATAGTGGCAGTTGAGTGCCTTCACAAGGATAGCTTGATGATGATGACAACAACGGGAAACATCCTTAACAACAAAAGTTTGATTACAATAATGAAGAGTGACTACCTAAACAAGGAGAGCTTGATGGTGGTGCGATAGATGATTGCCCTTAAAAAGGAAAGCTATAGGACAATGTGCAATTTATACACATTTATTCCAAGTTGTTGAGCTAAGCAATGACAACACTGCAAGGCTTCTAAAAAATTCAAAATGGAATATTTTACCATACCAACGTATCTAGGAATTATCATATGCAATTGTCTACTTATATCCTCAAAAGAAAACTACTTTTCTATTTTTGACAATTATAAAAGCAGTAATTGATAAAATGAAGGGATTTGCATTGGCATATTATTATGATAATGTAAAAAATGTGGAAAATTCACAAAAAAAGAAAGTTGTCTTTTACCATAAAAAGCATTTCCAAAGGGAATGCTCTTACTTTATTAACAATTTAATCCAGGGTAGATCTGTAAATAGATACCCTCGATCAATATTATTGAGGTGGAAAATTTTTCATAAGGTCTAAACTTTTTGACCCGCATCCAATATGGAGGGATTTGAAATAACTGTTGGATCTATCAATGAATCATAGTCTTAACCAAAAGGATCATTGATAACCAACATCTTAAGGTAAGATAATTTTTGAAATATTTCCCGCATGTTAATTATGAAGTCCCTTCCTCTAAATGACTACCAGTAAACTTGCAACTTACATTTCTAGATCTAGGATCATTTTATCTTATATTCATTTTGTTTATTATAAAGCTTACGTATTCATTTTCACAAGATACATGGAAGATTCTGTTGCTCTAAGCTAATCATAAGTAAAAGATACACACCAACTCATTTTGTATAAACTATCCAATGTATGCAAAAATTGTGACCTATAATTAGAATTGTTAGAAGTATTAGATTACAAGCAGCAGGGTGGCCAAAACTTCTATCAAGTGGACAACAGATGATCATGTTTATCCTGAGCTCTAGCATTAATTTAATAGATGTGGCTTATGGTGTCAAATAATGGTGGTGGTGGTGGTGGTGATAATATAGAAGGTCTCATTTGCCTAAATTTGTGTAAATTATTTAGGATGCACCATGATATGTATATTCCATCCCACTATTGATCTAGGGCAACGATTCTCTATTCTCAAAACAGCTAAAATTCTTTTGATTTCATAACATAAGAGATTAACAAGACATACTGATGTTTCATGAGCATGATTTTAGACAATTTCTTATAACATTACATGGATAACTTGTGTCTTTCAAGAATTCCACACAAATTCAGGATTGGAGACCCAGCAGGGACCAATGCTAACTGGTCCCAAGTCCCAACCATGTCACTGTGTGATCAATAATATTTTTTAACCCAGATGAGGTATGGTACAACCCAGGACCAGGAACCATGATTTCTGGGTCTAAGAACAAGAGTTAAATGAAAGCAACTCCACATGATGGTGGCATGCACATGCAAGTCTCCTAAAACAAACAGTTAACAATCTGCATCAAAAGCAGACTTCGATTGGCGAATGAGATGTATCTATGGGAGGCCCCACAGAACGATGACAAATTAGAAGTACGACTCAAGGAATAAGGGCCCACGTCAATGATAGAAACCACAGAAAGTCAAGCCCCTTGTGATGGATGGCCAGTGACAAAGACAGGAACCACAAATTGGACACTCCATGTCAAATGTTGGGACCCACACTAAGACGGCCACATTTAAGATAGCTGAATACTATTATGCAAAGTAAACATCTAAGGGGAACTCCGCATGAAGTATAATCCTTGTCAAGGGAAGCCCCCACAATGACCAGGAAAAGTCAATTTCCAGTGATGGATGGAAAGCATCCAAGATGTGCATCACAAGAGAAACAGTGGACATGAAACTGGCCCTAGCAACCATTAATGTCAAATGGATCTTTCATGCACAAATGCATCAACTGGATTCAAGAAAAGGCAAGCAAGAAAATTAGCTAATCAAGAGAAATTAACTTCATTTGACCAAGGACAGAATCTATGAGGCATTTTGCAATCAATTAGGATAACCATAAGTAATGCCAATAAACAACAAACCTTGGGTAAATGAATCCCGATCAGACTGCGAGTCTCCATCCCTATCATTTGAGCCAGATGATCGAGTATCCCATCTTGCATGGCTTCCTCGAGAATTAGTCTGTAAACTATCTAGTCTATTTGGTGGGCTTGAACCATATCTGGAACTTTGTAAATATAAGCTGCCAGAGTTTCTCTGCCGCTCAGGAATGCCATAAGATGCTTCCTCAAATTCACTGGTTCAAAAGATCACCACATTAAGTATCACATATCCCAAAAGGAAAGAAGAGAAGGGCAGAGACAGCTGACAATCAGCAATGAGTGGACATATTACATGGGAAATTGATTCACGACAAATGAAAGTTTCTGAATCATGTGCCTAGCTAAACTTGGGGCTAACATTTACAGCCATCTATACAAAGCACATAAAGAAGACCACAACTTGCCAAAGCATGGATTCAGATTGATACATGGCTGGCAAGCCGAGAGTTGAGACAGCATTGCTAAAATGGGAAAAAGAGGAAAGAAACAGAATTCAATGATTAGGATCTTCCAATCCGGGACATGTTTGGGACTAGCATAAAGGGTGAGGCCATCAATCATTGGTATGTATACCTCAACCAAACGCTACTAGTACATATCATGCAAAAATAGGGGGCTTCCTTTTGTCATGAATACATAACTCCTCTACTGAATTTTATAACATTTCTACACATCAAGTTGGTCATGAAACAATTAGGAGAGGAATTTTTTCTAGCTTGATAACTTCACCAACACAAATTTGCCAGGCAAGATCAAAAGAAAATCATACCTCAAAATTGATGCATCAAAACCAGCAGGCAATTTTTTGCATATTTCCAGCTGACTAAAGGATAAAAGGAAATCCCTTGTATATGAAATCTTGGCCTTCCTATTCCCCATTGAAAAAAAAGACATTAGTAAACAAAAGATGGAACTGAAAAAATAAAAGAAAAGCATGTAAAGGGATCAAAAAAGTACATACTTCAGTGATTTGGCTATATTCTCAACAGACAATCCTGGGTCGTGTTGTTCTTCACACTCGAAATCCATTTCTAGCCACGAAAATTGCTGGAAAGTTTATCTAAGTGCAGGGCCAGTCAGAGCAGACCAGCACTTGTATCGAAACTCACAGCCAAATGTCAATTGTACAGTGGTAAAAGGCCCTTAATTGGTTACTTGAAATCAACTTTAAGAAGAAGAATCTATCGCAACAGCAAACCTCAATCATCTACTCTTCTTTCCAGAAGTAGACGTGTCAAGTCACCCATAGATTGTGACTAAATCTGTTAAGGAAGCCTGACTGCCAGGCTTACTGGAATCCAAAATATAGAGAACTTGTTGTTTCAGATTTCCATTCTGACCAACGCACTCCCCTTACGGAACTCCCACATAGAAGACCCAACTATAACACCAAAACAACAAATCCAAATCAACGAAACAAAGTTTCAAACAGCATCCATCATGAAAATTTGCAGCCAAGCTTCAGCAACACACCTCCATGAAAGTTTACTAACAACAAAGCATTTTCCAGCAATCTCAACCATCCATTTCAATCAATCATTCCTTCTGACAAGATCCAAAACTGAACCAAAAATAGCTCACTTCCCCAGCTGATAGCGCCTAAGTTCTAAAATGATGAAAACGAAACAAATGAAATTCAAAGAACGACTCTCTCCATCTTATTACTATCCGCCCGGAGATGCTAGCTGGACTATACAAGAATCATCCACCACCGAAATCACTTAGAATACTAAAAATCCCAAACTCCACAAACAAGTATCCAATTGCAACATTCCGATTCCGAAGCTATTTCCGAAAGCCTAGCAGAATAATCTGGAATTCATAAATAACATAACCAACCCCCAATCAACACCAAAAGAGATGAAATTTTCGTTGCAAACTAAAAAACAAAGCTCAATACAAGCATCGGACAATAAAATTTTGTGGTTGGATCGGTGGTTTAAAATTTAGGGGAAATGGAGAGAAAGAGGAGCTACCTGCACCGCAGACAAGGAGGTGGTACCATCATGTTAACGGATGGCAGGGTTTCATCTGTTTTTGCCCGAAGAGGTGAAAGGGATAGATAACAACGGATCGAAGAAGGAAATAGACGGAAATGACGCTCTCTCCTCTCTGTTTCGTAATTGATACTAATTTCCCGAAAATACAAGCGAGGGCGCGAGAGAAAGAGGTCCTCCTCCGACTCGAATCCCCTGCAAACGATGTTCCGAGTCTCGAGTCTCGACTCGGGAGAGACACGGACTTGTGGGGCCCACAGAAGCCCTCATGCCGTTAAATGTATAAATGAAAAAAAAAAAAAAAGACTAGAGAACATAAATAAGAAATTATAAGTAATTAAGTGCAATAGGTCATTAGGTTGTATGACTTACACGCATATGAGAATAAAATAAATAGCATTTTTGATAAAAAAAAATCAGTAAAAAAATAGATTATGAGATAGAAGGACTTGTGGGGCTATAAAGACACCCTCATACCATAAAAGTATAAATGAAAAAAACGAAAAATAAAAAGAGAGCTAATAAATAAAAAATTATAGGTAATTAGGTACAATAGGTTGTATGACTTACACACAAATGAAAATAAAATCAATAAAAAAAACTATAGAGAGACAGATTTGTGAGGCCCATAAAGATGCCTTCGTGCCATTGCATGTATAAATGAAAAAAAAAGAAATGAAAGCAAATAAATAAGAAATTATAGATAATTAGGTACAACATGTGAATGGAAGTAAAATAAATAGAACTTTTGATAAAAATAAAATATAATAATAGACTCCGGAGAGATATGAACTTATGAGGCCCATATAGACATCCTCACGCCATTAAACATATAAATAAATAATAGAAGAAGAAAAAAAAGAAAATAATAGATAGTTTGTAATACTTACAACCGAATGAAAATAAAATAAATATACTTTTTTATGAAAATAAAATCAATAGAACATAAACACTTGATTGCACTTTTGTATCATTGTTTAGAATTGACTAAATGCTCTATTGGGTCTTTCTCTTTTATATTATTATCCTTATTTGTATATTTTCATTGCTACTATTATATTTTTACTTACTATCCTAATTATGCTATTTTATTTTTATTTCATTATACTTCTTTATTTTGTGTCTTATACTTATTAATGTTATTTTATCTTTTTTATTAGTATTTTAGTGTTATCTTATCTTTTTTATTTATATTATGTTTTACAATTTTTTGCCTTTACAACATATCTTACTTCAATTAAGCAAACTTTTGTTAGATTTTTGTGCCATGTCTTCTATAATGTCTAGTGAGCCTATGTACGTGAGATGAGCCTAGAGAGTCCATGTAGTACAATCTATAATGGTTATATAATGAGGTTTTAATTAAGGATCCAATGAAGGAATTCCAAGGTTAAGAGAGGAGAAAGTCATTATGTAAATCTCATGATTTTTTATAAAGTGAGAGAAAAGAGTTATCAGAGTGTGTTAATTTGAGGATATGTATGAGGCATTTCATAAGATTTGTATAATATATTTTAAACGTATCTCTATAATTATGTTTTCATAGTAGATTAATTATCTTTCTCGGAGTTTTTCATAAAAATCTGATGTTTGTTATTTATTTTTCTTCTATCTATGCATGTATTATCATGTGTGCTTGATCATGATACTAGAATTGGAACAGCAACTCCGTATCTTACTACCGTAAAAAAATTATTTGACTGGGTGGAAAGAGAGAACCTGTTGTTAGATAAGGCATTTTCCTATATAATTATGTTTTCTTATCACTAGACTAGCATTATTTTTTTTCCAAAAATAAACATGCACATTATCTTTAATCTATCTTCATTCCTTATTTCTGTCATTCTTTTCATTGCATTATCTTTATTCTATCTTCCTATGGTTGCCCGGATTGAAAAGAAAAGGTAATAAATAAATAAAATTGTCCATTAAAGCTGTCCATGTCCTTTTCACTTTAATTTTATTTATTATTATTATTCTTAATTTTATGGACATCAAATTCGTTATTCCTGGTCCTTTTAATCCAACAAATCAAGGCCGTTGTACACTTTTCCGTTGGAAAAACACATGGCTTGGAGACTCAAAAAGTGTTGAATTGGACACAAATGGCTTGTTGCATGCAAAACTTATTAAGCTTTTGTGGGCCAAACGTGGGTGCATCCAAACCTTTTTCACACAAATGGAAAGTGAAGTTTCGATGGTGGGCATTCATTGTCCAAATATTCTTATGGTGTGGGTCCGCTGCAGATTATTTGGAGTTTACACCCATTTGGCACATGTACTGACGTTGAGGCAATGTATGCGAAAAACGATATTTTCCAGGACAGATCCGCAAGTGGTTGCTGCAGCGTTGGAAGAAATCCAAGCCGTCAATCATGCGACGATTGTTTTCGCACATCGAGGAAAGCTGGCGACGCTAAAAGTGCCCAAAAAAGCATCGGTTACAGAATAGAGATTTTTATAATTTCATGTGGCCCATTGTTTTAGCTGTAGGTGGACAACCAACTTAAATTAGGACTCGAGATTGATGTGTAATTCTATGCTAGTAATGATTGAAAATATCGAGACATACAATCTTAATTCTATATTTTCGTATTCGTATTTACATTTTTAGCTTTATTGGGTGAGCCTGAATTTAAAATCTTAAATTATACCCGTCCGTCCACACTGCATCAGATATATGCATTTCACCTTGCAAAAACAGGGAAGAGATGGGAACGGATGCATGAAAAAGATCGTCCATCCACCCTATGTTTTGGAGTTACCAGATAATCTCACGAATTAATTTTCTTAGCTATGTTTTGGTGTTACCAAATAATCTCATGCACTAATTTTCTTAGCCGATGTTCGTTGGACAGAAATCCTTCGAATAAGTTCTTTTGTTTGTTTCCAAATTTGCAGAAGGGTTAGGTCTCAGAAGGCAACCATTGGCAAATGTCACTAGACTAACGCCAGTTTTTGGTATACCATGCGGTCATCTTGACATGATGGTGCGCAGCATTCTTCCGATTAGCCATTGGTCCTGCCATGGCGTTTTCTAGCATTTTTTTTAAAACAAGTTCTTTTGGGTTGCGTTCTCTACAGTTTTTTAACAGATTTCTCCAATGTTCACAAAGTTAACTTTTCAATGAAATTGTCTATCGTTGCCAGAATTGAACATGAGGAGGTTGGCTGTGAGCAAATCACTCAAAATTATCTATATTTGCATGCAAAATCCTGAGAGAGAATGTAAAGAGCGCTCGCCGAGAGGCAGAGGTGAGTACGAAAATGGCTCCATGCCCCATGTATATTATTGGACACATCTAGACAGTCCATTTTCTTTTATTCAAAAGTTAATATTATAAGACAAAAATTAAATATTTCGTTATTTTATGTGGGCTTTTTAATAATAATGATAAATTATTCGTTTTTTAATAAATATTACTCAAATAAATATTATATTATCATAATTTTATTAATATTAATTTATTTTAAACATTATTGTGAAAATAATATCCATGTAGATTGATGATTTGTTTCTTATCTCTGCATGTGAATGGTACTGGATGACCTAGGGAACTAATGGCCATATATTTTTTCGAGATAACATCAATACAGGGAAAATGACTGATAAACAGTTTAGATCTTGAATATATATAATATAGGATCCCTCTTTTATATTCAGCTCTATCTTGCAGTGGAGCGCTCTGCTCCACCTAAAAAAAACTCACAAGACAAAGATTAGTAGTTTCATCTGAGTTTCAAAATAGCTTAAAATATGATTTAGTTACGAATGTTCAAGAGAGACACTAAGATGAAATAGATGTCCAATTATTTTCTTGCATTCAATGTATCAAACGAGATACAGTGGTAAGCTTGGGTCTAATACACCAAAATAGAGGTTCGCGTCAAGCTCCTGGTGCCCGCCAACAGCATTGAATTATTCCCCATTAAAATTAGTTACTTATAATAGCTATTAATGTATATATCAAGTGCTTCACAAGGCCTCGTGTTACGGAAACTTCTGTCCACTGCATGTTTCATGTTGAGAAGATGTCAAACGATTCTTGGGCTGTGACTGGGCCAGAGCTCCATTTCTTACTTCACAACTCCACACATATCAGATGTTTGAGATGGAGCACCTGAGACGGAACTTCTAAGAAGTTGACATAAAAAATTTAAAGCTCGATTCTAACTCAGTTTTGTACAACTCGAATCAGCGTGCGGCGCCCCGCTACTCATACATTCTTTCATTCCATTACTAGTCTAGACAATATGACATGGGTATAAATATGTACATAACACATAAATAGAGGCACGCATGAATTGAGCCTGTCAAACTCGGGAAGAAGATAAGTTTTCGGCAGTGAATGACATCTGCTCACGAAAAGCAGAACAACCATTCCATTTATCCGTCTTGCACGAGCAGCATTGTTGGACCCAGACGCATCACTAACCAGCTCATGGGATGGGCTGTTGACTTGGGCTTAGTGTGCGGAGTCAGGCCAGCTTTCTAAATCCCATTATTAAAGGTTTAACCTAGGGGTGCAATCGGCTTAGGGTCAACCTGGCCAATCTAACCCATTTTTTTTCAGGTTAGGGTTGGATTAATATGGTAAATGGGTTGGAAACCGGGTTGAATGTAACCCAAATAACTAAATGGGTCGGTCATGAGTCGAGGGTTGTTCAACCTATTCCCCAGCCCAACCCATTAAGTAACTTAGTGATCAACCCAAATATATATATATATATATAGTTATTGTTTATTTTATACTTTGATAATTTAATTTCCATTTATCTAACAAAATAACACTGCTATAATAATTTGATTTGAATCAACTTTAGTATGTTAGCATAATTTTAACTAACTTTACTTTATACTTTTATGTAATTTAACCCATTTGCAATCCATTTATAACTCCAATAGTCAACCTATGGTCAACCAGCAACCTAACCTAAAATTTATAAATGAGTTAGGATTAGAGTTGAGATTTTAGCAAATGAGTTTAAAATAGGTCAGAGTTAAGATTTTGAGAATGGGTTGGGGTTGGGGTTGCTTCATCCGACCCGGTTGCAACAAGGTCTAACTAATATTCTAGAAGAATCAGCCTACGCCTCGAAGAGCGTGCAAAGCCAGGTCATTTCTATTACTATATAAAGATCCTCACAACTGACAGGTCATTTCCTTCTTTTTTTTTCCCCTATTATTTTATGATCTAAAAACCCTTCTAAACAAGGTTGATGCCAGTGACACTATGCGTCGAATCGAAACCACAGGCAGTTGGTCTTTAAATCAAATCCTGTTTAAAAGACGGACGGGCAGCTAGTCCTTGGATCAAAGATCCTGCTTAGCAGGGAGGATCCAGCTCGTGTAATCTCTCCATTGGTAATAGGCCTTGTATTGCCACGGGCTTGTTGTATAATGGGCTCCGGCTTCA
>JAYJMB010064858.1:0-25514 GCA_036873735.1 Pouteria campechiana
TACTTTTGTGGCTAAAATGACTCTTTACACTAATAAATTAGCAATAAATGTTCATATATATTTGAGATTATTAATGAAAATAAAGTGCAAGAATTTCTTAAGTTTATGCAAGAAAGCTTAAACTAAGCATTGAGAAGAATAAGAAAAATCAAAAATCAAAACTTTCTTCTTAGCTCTAAAATCCAATCAAATAGGCTAACAAGTTTAAGTTCCGGATGCAAGAAAAGGATTGAACAAATCAAGATTCTATCCCAAACAATATCAAACTTCAAATGCAGCATCAAGAACTTCAAATAGCAGAAACTGAATGAATAGTCAAGACTAGCAATTACACTTATGAATTCAAATGAGAAAATCATGAAAGGAAGCACCGAAAGAGATAAGTTATCTCACTGGACTATACATTGCTATATACTCTAGATGCCTTGAATAAACTACCTTGGATTTGAATAGATATGAATTCATTACTTTGAGTTAAATCATTCTAAAAACCATTAATCAATAAAAATTGTCAATCTTTAACATTATAGTCAAGCTTGTTTGGGAAAGTTCACAGTTTATGGTCTCAAATATGAATTCTACTCCTAGCCATTCCTTCTGTAATCATCATTAAGGCTTGATCTAATATGGTAAAACACCTTAAATAAATAATTGAAAGTTAAGTAAACACTTTAAGACTAATGTCATAATAACTATAATGCCTTAAAATGATGTATAGCATAATTAATTGAATAATTAGTTTAACCTATGATGCTCAAAATTGATTTTGTTGTGTTGATTGATTAAAACTTAAAAATCATTCAAACCAATACTAATATAAAACCCCCAAGATTTTAGTTTCAAAAATACTAGGAAGAGTGTAAGAACTTAGGACACAAGAAGAGACTTTTTTAACTCAATCTCTAAAAAATAGAAACTGTAGGAAGAAAGGTCCCAATGCCAAAATCCAATCTAAAAATCCTTCAATGTAGTAGTAAAAAGATGAAACTTGAATCTCACAACTCAATACTAGGACAACTAGTTCACTCTCCAAAAAGAGATTAATCTAAAATGATGGGCATCCGCCTATAGAAAACTAGTCCTACTTCTAACTAAAAGCCTAATAATCATAGGACAAAATATTTGTAAGAAGCATCTACGAAAATACTAAAGGTGTCAAAAGATAAAGAAAAAAGATTGGAACAAAAAGGGTTGAAAATCTTTAAACACCACTCTTAAACATCTAAAAGATTCATTTGAGAATAAATCACTTACATTTGAGGAAATTAGAATTAAGAAAGTAAAAAAAGAAACACATAATCTTGGAAAAACACAAAATTCTAGATATCTTTTTGAAGAAACATTAAATCCATGACTTAAACCAATCTCAGTCGATAACTCATAGTTCATAATAACCATTGTTCAATGTAAAAATTTATCGTCTGATCAATCTAAATCATATAGGAATCTAATGATGAGATGCTTGATTAAATTTGCACTCAGCAAGTACTGTGAAACCTTATATTTAAATGTTGCATGTATTAAAATATGTATCATAATGTTGTCAATTTTGATAAATTTGAAATCCTCTACAGAGTAAGAGCAAAATAAAAATGTTCACATAAGGAATCCCAAAACTTAAATAGACCATAAAAAATTCAGAATAGAAAAACTATCCTTGATAACAAAATGAAACCATCTATTCTACAAATGCATCTACAAGTTCTTTAAAGGAGAACTTGACAACGCCATGACTGCTCTGATGTTTGTTGAAATTTCGCCTTGATTTTGATCTTTCCTAGACATGACAGAGAATACAAAGCATTTCTTCACTTCCCAAGCAACCCATTAACTCTGTTAATAAATTTCCCAACTATTCTTCTTGATAATAATAATAGAAAAGATGCACTAGTTGCCTGTACACTAAAAGAGACAAGGGCTAAGTGATCATACAATTAAAGCTTAGATACTCAATAAGTACCCAACTAGGATCATGCATTGTCATATCATGATATGTACTTTGAAAAATATAATGGATGCAATAATTTTGTATCTTTTGATTCAGAATTACGATTTTGATGAAATCTTGAAATGATTAATGTATGCTTGAAAGTTTATTATCTAATGTTTGAGCATTTCCTTTCATATGAATCTATTCTTTATATTGATAAAAACTTTATTATGTTTTATACAAAACCATACTTAGGACCCAACAAAATATTTTTGAGACCCAAAAATGGGTATGAACAAAGGGGGAGATAAATTTGTAGGCTAATACTGGGAGAAAAATATGTGAGAATTGTGAGAGAAAAGGGGAGAAAAGGACCTAGCACAATAGGATCCATGATATCTTTGATAAACCTTTTTTATTCTAACAAAAAGGGGGAGAAGAAATGTGAGCGACTTCTATGAAAGGGAAGTGAGAGAGAATTGATTTGTGAGACATGTGAATTAGATAATCTGATAAATGTCAGATCCTTAGCAAAAGTGTCAAACCCCTAAAGAATATAACTTTCAATTAGTCAGGGGGAGTGCTATGTGCAAATCATTGGCAAATGTTAAATGTCATAAGTCTTCCAGTTTTGTCATCATCAAAAAGGGGGAGATTGGTAGGATCATTACATATGATTTTGATGACAACAAAACTTATATTAAAATAAAATTTACCCTAATGATACATGAGCTTGAACTATGAACAAATATGCTTGAAATGTATACATAATCATGAATGTTTAATTATGCAAGCATATATCTTTTATTTCATGATGCCCTTAACCTTAGTTATCATTTTAACATGTTAATCTGTTGAATCTTATATTTTGTACTTGATTTTATCGAGATATCATATCATGTGCCTAAATGAAGATGTATGTCATCCCTACTCCACAACACATGAGGATATATATATACATTTTGATTATATGATGCTAACAATGTTGCAAGTGCAGGAATATGACCAACTGCCATAACAAGATAGAGTTTGTTAAAGAAGCCGAGGCCAAGGAGCATAAACTTCATCCAAGAAATTTTAGCCATCTACATTGACCTGCCAGAGTTTGTTCAAGACAAAGTCAGAAGAAATAATCTCATTAAGAACTCAAACAAATGAAAATGAAGAAAGACAAAGAAAAAGTCACTCGATCAATCTCGTACAATAAGAAGAGACTTTGTCTGACTAACAAAGATAGCTTTCATCTGTGGAAAAGAAACTAGATGAACTTCATCAATTGCTAGGACAAATATGCTTAAATGGAGAAACTTTGTCTCAAGGATCAAAGGCTCGGACAAATGCATATATAAGCTTGAACTTTGAACAACTATCGTTGGACCAAATGTGTGTTTATGAAAGTTTAAATTACACAAGTGTATACCCATGATGCAATTAATATTCAATCATAAATATGTTGAATCATATGATCTTCATGATGAATTTAATTTTGATTATCACTCTTTAAATATGTATATTGAATCATATTTTTGCACTATGCTTTACTGAGTTTTCATATTATGTGCTTAAATAAAGATGTTTACTATCCTTAATGCAAAAATAGTGCAAACTATATGAGGATAAAGATAATTTGATAAAATGATATATTTCAATGCTAATAATGTAGCAAGTGTAGAAACTTCTAAGTGTAGAACACAATCAACTACCTCAACTTTTGCTACATCTTAGAATGATTAAGCTATTGAAAATATGAAGATTATAGAATAAGAGGAAGAAGAAAACAAAGGGTTTGAGATGTGCTGCAAAGAACTTGCTTTGTTTGTTATATCTAAGGAAAGAATCTCATATATAAATGTAAAGCAATGATAGAAACAAGCTTAAGACAAGGCAAAGGTCAAGAAGCAAAAATTTCATCCAAGAATATAACCTTGGACAATTCAAAATGACTAAGAAAAAATTTATCCAAGATTAAGTAGAAGAAGCAACATCACTAGAAACTCAGACAAATGTAAAGGAAGCTCGACCAAGAAAAATTGGTCCAACTAAAAGAAGCTGAGAAGTAAATATGAACTTTGTCCAAATCATTGGAAGCTTAGACAAATGCAAGTAAAGAGAAAGAACTTCATCAAAAGAAAAAGACAAGCCTTGAACAAATGTAGAAGAAAAAGACAAGCTTAGGACAAAGCAGAACTAAGAAACTCTATCTGATCGAGAATGGCTAAGTAAAGTTTGTTCAAAACTAACTCGGGACATAGTAACAATTCAAATAATTGTCTGATATTAACTTTAGACAAATGCCAAAGAGAAGAAACTTTGTCAGATGAGCATAAATTAAAGAGAGAATTCATTCGAGATTAATCCCAAACAAACGCATACAATTGAAAGTCGAGCCCTTGTTCGATGTTAATCGTTATGTAACTAGCAATTAATCAAAAGCATCAAATGGCATCTATGCTCATGCTTTTGGTGAGCAAAATCAATCAATCACCATTTTTAGTAATAAATGGTGCTGCTGGTTTTCCAGTTGTGACAAGTCAAATCGTAAAAGGAACATTTTCACAATAGTTGATTCCTTCTCTTTGTCAAGAACAAGGTTGCAGACCTTCCTACAACTAAGAGTCAATCAGAAGATAGTGGATTTCAATGGGAGAAAACTTTAAATGATCTGCCGCATTTAATGTTGTCCACCCATCCTTCTCCAATGGATAAGTCTTTTAAAGAGCTACTAAAGGAGATGATTTGGAGAATTCAAAAGAAGCAAAGGAACATTTTCAAAAGAGCTCAAATCATCTACAAATCCTCCCACCTATGATCAAGAGAAAAAACCTTCAAATATCTACTCAAGAGCTTCAACGTTCAAAATCTTGAAGGCCATTTTCTTTATAGTATGAGAACATCTTCTACATTACAAAGCGTAGCTCAAAGATCAAGTATTTCCCAACACTTTAATGAAACATTATGTAAAAGTGTATAAGTTTTCTGGTTAACTTGAAATTAAAAGATCAATGGTGAGCTTTAGAAAACCATCAACCTTGATGTGCTTAAAAATTGCATATTAATGTTCCTTTTGTAGATGCCTTTGCACAGATGCATAATGTAGCATCCTGCTCTCTGGTTGCTACCATCTTATGTTCTAGAGGAGAATCCTGTAATGCTCGAGGCATTAAAATCTAGAAAGTGGGTGACATTTATGGATTAATTTAAAATTTTATCATCATTGCACAAACTGATGTGAGAATTCAATGTATACTGATGTGGATGAGCTAATTAAGGGCATTTAATTATGTTACAAATTCTTTTATCATATGTATTTGGTATTAGTAAAGGGGAATTAATAAATGTGAAATGCTACTAAAGCCAGGACGAATGTTAACTCATTTGAAATTTTGAAGTTAGTAAGTCTATGAAATAAGTGCAAGCGAGAGGAATTTTGTGGGGTGCTTTGAAAATAATGATTTAGGATAAGAAAGAATTGCAATGTAATAAAACAGTTGGAATCATTATATGAATAAGGTAGAGTTGTGAGGTTAATTGATATAACCTTTAATTATTTAAGGGGTTCTTATAAATTTTTAAGATGATTTTGATATTTGATATGTGCATATATCAGATTTACGGCGGGATTAAATACATGAGTTGCAAATGAAGTGAAATTGGGTATTGAGCACAATAATATGTTTACAATATGCTGAAAATGTAAATAGTGTCACTTGTGTCTAAATTTTGACATAGATTGGAGATGATTTAGACAATATGTTTAACAAAAATTTGCATATATTAAAATTATCTTTCAAATGAATCAAGAATCACTTAATTCCAAGTTCATATGAGAGAGTTATTACTAAAATAGTATAATGGTTTCCAAATTCCAAAGGTGTCACTTTGGGGCTCCACGAATCCACATAGAGGTTGATTTAGAAAAGTGTTGAACATGAGAGTCCTAGATCTTGAAATTATCTCTCCAATGAACTAAGAATAACCTAATTTATAGTTCATATGATGAATTTATGCTTAATTTACCAAAATTGCTCCATAGGGGACAACAAAATAGCATGTTTTCGGAAAAAAAATTTACGGTCACTACTTCAAATCCCAAGCTGCACGTTAGCATGTCGGTGACCCAAAAAAATTACTTTTTAAGGGCTATTTCATGACCATGTTCATTCCATATGTTTATCCTTTCTCCCATGCCCAAACCCCTCGTTTGCATGCCCTATATTCATGGATTTTTATTATGAAACTCCTTATTTTGGCATGATAATGTACCGTCCATGCCCCAAATTCAAAATCTAGCTAGAAGATGAAAGAGGTGAGGAAACTATGGTTGCTACAATCCAAGGTGGGTTCTTTGAGATTGGAGGCCGAAATCACTTTCTAAGGTGGAAACAACAGATGAAAATGATGGTAAGTTGTCATTTCCCCATTAAATTTACAAATTCTGTTTTGCTAGGGTTTATTACAAATTGTGAATAATGAAATTTGGGAGAAAATGGTATGAACTATTTATAGAATTATGAGGGAAATGATTAATGGCTTGATTATAGTGTTTTGGGATGGTTTGAGCATGCCCACGATTGGGCAACCATGTTTTGCATGAGGAATTGGGAGTTGTGAATCATGATGTTGGACAAAGGTTTAATTAGTTTTGGGAGAAAATTAATGTGTTAATAAGATTGTTCAAATGAATAATATGCCAAATCATCAGGTGCATTATTATTATTAAAAAATTTTAATTTAGTGCACCCTGTTAAAATTAGCAATTTAAGTGATGCTTATAAGGTGTTTGTGGAAACACTTCAATGAAAAACAAGATTCAATTGGTCAATCCCAAAGCAGCCCTTGAGTGGCTATGGAAAAGTGTGATAAATGGGCATAATGGCTAATGAAATGATATTTATG
The DNA here is from genome assembly GCA_036873735.1 of Pouteria campechiana. Lineage (NCBI taxonomy): Eukaryota > Viridiplantae > Streptophyta > Magnoliopsida > Ericales > Sapotaceae > Pouteria > Pouteria campechiana. The sequence continues at coordinate 6,827 of JAYJMB010064858.1, forward strand.
GATGATAATGAATTATAAGTGGAGTAGTTTAATAAAGAGATCCTTGAAATGAGGAATTATGTGAAAACCCCCACACTTGACTCAATTGAGATCTCAAATTGAAATGGGTGATGATTTCCTAATTAAATTAAATGTCTAAGATATATGATGAATATGTTGGTCCCATATGGTTGGTAGCTCAAGAGTGGAGAGGTGAATTGAGCAAATAAAAATTATGACAAAATAAAATTATTGTGTTGTAAAGGAATAGAGGCTAAATCAAGAAACACATCACGAGATTTTTGTAGTGGTTTGAGCAAGCTCCCTACTCTACTCTTCTAAGAGCACACACTTCTTGTGTCTTGGGTTCCACTATTACTAATAATGGAAAATATTAGTGCTCCTAGCACTCTTCTGGATTTTAGCTCCAGGTGGCATAACTAGTGCTCTCAGCACTCTTCTAGATTCCAGCTCTAGGGAGCATAAACATAGTGCTCTCAGCACTCTTTTAGATTCCAGCTCTAGAAGCCATAAACAAGTGTTTCCAACACTCTTCTGGATTCCAGTTCCTATACATAGTGTTCCCATAGTGTTCCCAACACTCTTCTGGATTCCAACTCCAGGGAGCATAAAAACAGTTGTTTTCCTGAGCTCACACCAACTCCTATGGCTGATGAACAACACTACAGATGTACATCACTTTGCCTCTTTACTAGGATGATTTGTAAATATTTTAAGCACACATAGAAATGATTACACATTAAAGCATAGAAGATATCAATGCTCCAAAAATATGACAATGATAGATCTTTGAGGTTCATCATCTATCAATGCAATGGAGATTGAATATTTTGGAGGAAGCATTGTCTAATTGAGAGGAGTTACTCATTTTAGCTTGTTTCCTCTTTTCATCTTTCTCCATGATTCCTCACTTCGTTGACACTGCACTACCTTTATACTACTTTAGAAATTTTTTCCCATTGAAGATGGCTTCCATTGAATATTGAAGACCAGTCTGAATTTTCTCTTGTTGAAAAGTTATCTTCTAACAACTCATTCTAGTTGGAAAGCCTGCAGTGCTGACCTTGAAGAAGATTCACTTCTGGTTTTGGCAAATACCATATGAGAGCATTCTATATGACTGACTCTTTCATTCATTTAGAAAAATAAACATTAAACTTGAAGGGGCATGCCTTTGAGAATGAAATCTCTATCAAAGCAGAGACTACTTTCCTTTGAATTTCTTTCCATATTGAGCTTGTATACTTTTTTCAGAGTTAACATGATTTGTCCACGAGAAAGTTTGTCTAAAGAGTGTAGCCAGCTTTGAGTCCATTAGAGTACTTTTACTTTGTCTTATAGTTTGTCTATGAAAAGTCATAAATGACTCTTAAGATGCAGACAAAGTTCTTCTCGAGCTGTTCACAGGGCAAAGTAGCTTTGTCTCTTGATTTGTTCGTAGTAAGTTATAGACAACTTTTGATGGCGTGGACAAAGTGTCTTCATAGTAGTTCAAAAGACAAAGTAGCTTTGTCTTTTAATGTAGTGCCCCACACCCCCACCTTATGCATTTTGGCCATCTGATAGATTATTGTCTATTGGGGCCTATGCAAGATGCTACTGCTTACCTTCTTCTTAAGGGAAGTCTTCCTATAACTCCACAATTTTCCTATTTTTCAGGGAGATATCCTGTCATAAATCCAGCAGAGTCTATCCTAAATTATGTGAATTTAAACCTAATATACATCAATCAAATACATTTCTAATGTCTATATTCACAATTTCAAATCATGAATAAAATTAAAATTATAATAATTATAATTCAAACCATAAATTACTCAACTAGCCGAACCTACCCATAGCCCAGAACCTGCTTCGCCCCATGATGGCAATAACATAATTTATTTGCATAACATATACAATTACCACTGGAGATGCCATTACATTATATTATACATCATTTTGAAGTTAATACAATTATACAAACTGCCACGATACAAATGTAAAAAAGGGATTCAAATCTCAACATTCAAACACAAGCTTGGATTCAAATCAATGGGATATTCCTTATCCCCAACCAATCATACATTCCAACAAAACAAGGGATGCTTACTTACCTACTGATGAATTACCATACTCTCTGCAAGCTCCATGACTTTTCATCCTTCTTAGATTATCCCATTCATTACAAACATAGCTTGAAATAATTTCTTCCAAACCAATGAATTAGTTACTCATATACTTGCCAAGTGCGTAATTGCATACTCATCAAAATATAGTCAAAAGCTAACATACTCAACAAAGATTCTTAAGTAATCTCATTTCCAATCATATATAATCATCATACAATATGAATACAATGTAATTAACTTCAATAAAAATCTATTTAAATGTTTAATTCAATTATTTTGTGGCTCACATAGCCCAAACACAAAATCTCTCTTTAACCCCTACTTAAGGTATAGCCCAAAATTCAATTTTACTAGTCCAAATCACTTCATACAAGTTCTAAAGTATTTCACTCATGTTATTAATCATTTACCCATAATTAATTCAAAAAAATCAGGAAATCCCCAATTTCCTCTATGTATCAAAAACCTAGCTTTGCATAATTCCCAATTTCTCATGCTCAATCACAATAATCATTGTACTAAACCATTTTCCCATGAATTTATGACCATATTCATCAATTTCTTCCCAAAAATCCATTTTCCCCAAAAACCCTAGAAATTGAAATGTTGGTATTCAATTCGTAAATCAAGCTTACCTTCTCTTTCAAGCATAGCTATCCTTTTGACATGAAGGACAGAGCTCTGGACTCCATGTTGCACCTTCCATTTAGTGAAAATCAACTCTTTCTTTCATTTTCTTCCATTTTCCACGGTTCAAAAGGGTGAAAATTGGGTTTAAATGAAAGATCACAAGTTTATCTGGCTAGGTAAGATGATTTCCTAGCTAAAACAATAATAAATCTAGCTAAACAAGGCTAGGGAAAAAGGGAAGAAGAAACGAGATGGACCAAAGCAAAAACGGAACGACGAATGGTCAAAAAACATGCCACCCATATATAACCCATGATCCGGTGCCACAACCTCAAATTCTGGCACTATGGCACTGGAAGTTGCTACCCATGTTGTTCCTCCATCCCAATCCGGTGACCATTTTTGGGGCCGTGGAGCTAGTTTTGTTGGCACCAAAAAATATGAATTTTCAGCCCCTTTTTCCATTTTGTTTTTGTCAAATTTTCTTATATATTTACACCATAATATTTTCATATAATTCCAACATTAAAAGACCTTTTTAATCCTCTTTTTATACATTGTAAAATAAATACATCAAAATTTTCTCATATAATTTCCAATCATGTTCAAATACTTCATTAAATAATGATTTTTATTCAAAATTTCACAATTTGATGGAGCAACTAAAATTTTTCACAATTTCAACATGTCACTACTCAACAATTAACACCTCAGGTGTTACATTTGATTTGTCTAGAGCATCCAATTTGTTTATGGCAAGCAATAGACAAATCCAGTAGGCGCGGACTAATCATCTTTCCAGCAGTTCATCTATTAGTTTGTCCATTGCAAGTAACAGACGAATCCAGTTAGCATGGACGAATCGTCTTTCTAGCAATTCATCTATTAGTTTATCCGTTGAAAGTAACAGATGAATCATAGAGGCCCAAATGAAGATGACTTTTCATATACACAAACAAAGTAAGCTATTCATCTGTGGCCACTGTGTCACTTCTACTTCATCTTTAGCTTTGTCTATAGTAAGTTGCAGATGGATTCCTTATTCTCCTTTTGTTCGACATAGACTCCATATGAGAGACAAATGCTTATTCAGTTTAACTTCATCTTTAACTCTACGTTTTTCTGAGCTTAATTCCATTTTGTCTCTTGCTTCTACAATCTGAATTCATCTTTTTTCGGGGACAAATATTGTATATTAGGAGTTCATCTAACTCATCCGTGTAGAAAGTTGGAGAAGGATTTGTTCGAGGAAGATTTTTGCAACAATTGAAGCTTTATTCACAGTACCTAGTGATGTTTCTGGTACCAGATATGTCCCATAAATGAGGTGTATTTTTGAGTGCATTGACCATATAATTGAGTCACATTTGGACACTTATAGAGGCTTGGACATAATAGCTTCTGATATGCTTTGTGGCTCTTTTCAAAGTTTCAGTGCCATTCTTTTTCTGAGCATCTAAATCTTCCTATAGTGTAGTGGACCTCCTTTTTGATACACTATCCACTATATTTGAGTTATTTCCCTAGATGTCATTTATATTTGTTTTTGCAATACTTAGGAACACAACTATCAATTTCTCAATTGTTCACTCATATGTTGTTGCTCATCATCAAAACTTGGTTGTTTGCCACACACACCATTTTGGTTCAACAAAATGTATAATGTAAATTGAATCATGACACATGTTATATGTATAGGGATAATTGAATAATAGTTGAAAGCAAGTTGTGTAACTCAAGTAGTTGGACTGAGAGTTGAAGTGAAGGCTAATGAAAATGTACTTTTGATGAGGTAACTAGGCATCTTTTTATGTATGTCTGGCTGATTGGGGATAGCATATATCCCATGATTTGTGACTGAGTATGTATGTTTTGGATAGGGATAGTGGTTATCCCATGATTCTTTTGGTAATATGTATATGCATATGATGTTTACATCTCATATGTAAGACCAGTGTTTGTTATATTGTGTGAATGGATTTGTGGATAGAGATTATCCCATACTTATGTAAACAAATTCATGTTATACTAGATTTAATGGTAAACATGATTGTACATGTTCTAGGTTGAACATGTTTATTTATTGATTAGTGAATATTATTTTGCGTTATCTATCTATTTACTGAGTTTGCTTGGGACTCATGCCTTCTTATTTTAATTTTTAGTTGGCAGGTCAAGTAAAGAATCCCAACTATGGGTTGGGGCTTGCAAGCAAGAATTGGAGATATTTTCATCATGGTATGGTAACTTGGGATTGGAATCCCTTCATGTATATGTATTTGAAAATTTAATCAGATTTCCATAATAAGGTTTATTGATATTCAAGAAAATTAGAATGATGTAAATTATATAGTATTGGCATGTCATAGTGATGAAATTGTAAATGAATCTACGCGATTGCCATCATGGTTCAGTTTTGATCTTGGGCATGCAACTATAGGTATAGCTGTGAGTTTTGTGGTTAGTATTATTATTTTATAATTATTAAAATGTTAATGTTATATGATTAATGTCATGTGCAGATCCATATAATTCAAGGTTGATTTTGCTAGATTTTTGGCATAATATTTCCTTAAAACAAGGAAATTGTAGGGGAATGTTAAAATGCATAGGCCCCTAGGTGAGGCATTACAAATCCCATTGGAAAATCAGTAGCGTCTCCCTTGAAACATAAGGATTTTGCACCTATATAATCCATCATCATACAATGTAACAAAATATTATTTAAATAAAGGGTTCTAACATACCAAACCAACATACATTCTCACATGCCAGAACCGCAAGTCATATAGTGATTGCAAAAAGTGGAACAAATACACATATATCTCATAAGAATGATAAGCCAACCTAACTGTCTGTATAGTCATAGTTTATATCATTTTCACAGTTTGCAAATTTACATGATTTCACAAATCTCCAAATATATACATTCTAAGACTTTAGCAAAAAATAAAATAAACCCTAGTCAGCTCACATCTCAGTCTATCCTAATCAGGAGCCCCAAACCCATGTTAGGTTCCCTCTTCTGACCTGTCAGCTAAAAATCAAAATAAAATGGGGTGAGTCTAGGAAACTCAGTAAGCAAGTATGCAAATAAATAATAAGTGATCCAATAATAGGCAATCAAACATGATAGTAAACTAAATTTATCAAGCACTGTCATAAAATTGAGAGCACAATCCATATGCATGCAAGCGATGTCATGATGCTAATGAGGACCATGTGCAACCATGATGCATTTACTTTTAATATATATTAAAATTAGAACCATTTGTATCTTTTCCATTCTATTCATATTCCATCGTAGCTATCTCACTTCACCCATCTCATTCTATCCTTTCACCTGCTCCAACTCCAACTAGGCTTGGAATGCTACTCACTATACAAACTCAGCCTTCTTACAACTTAGGTGTGTGCTGGTCCCTCCCTACATCCCCAGTGACGAAGCCTGTCAAGAGCCGCACCTTAACCAAGCCTATCCCGCCTTGATGATTAGTCCTCGCCCTCTTTGCTTCATAGGGATTGCAAATTCTCCATCCACATCTAGTGAAGTAATTAGGAGAGCCTCACACACTAGGCCAAATCTGGTCTCACCCTATACAGATGTTAGTTCTAACGGGCTATCCAGGCATCATAGCCAAACCCCATGCCAAATCTCAGCCTCTTTGCCCATCCCAAGTGGCCAACATAGGCTACTAAGGCATCATAGCCAAGCTCCCAGGCTAGTCCTAGCCTACATGGCTGTGGTCACTAGGCATAGCTAATACCAAGCCCATCCAAACTCCATGCCGACAAGGTGCATCCATACTAGGCCCAACCAGTCTCATGGCACCAAGACATATCCAAGTTAGCCAATCCAGCCTTCAACTACTCAACCTATCTCAATTTAGCTAGAAATCCATGCTCTACTAACTAAGCTAAAATTTCAACATGATCAAATTTAATCCCTTCAGTTGCATTTATAATTATCCACCAAGAGCAGTTTTGCTGATTTGGCCCTAACTTTCTCATATAAAATTTGAATTTAAGTGATTCTTATTTCATTGGATAGGTAAATTCAAAGGATACAACTTTCATGTTGATCATGTTTTCTGATTCAACTTCCATTTGGATTCATGGAGCCTCGAAATGATGCCTTTTGAATTTGTAGACCATTACACAGTGTTAGCTATAACTCTCTCACACAGCCTCAGAATGAAATTATTCTTAATTCATTAGAAGATAATTGCTAGTAATATAACTTTTTCAAACTCATTTTCTAAATCATCCAACTTCTATGTCGAAATTTAGACACAAGTGATGCCATTTGCATTTTTAGCTAAGGATATTATGCATGATTAAGCTCAACATCTCAGATGATGCATGTCCATGTTATGCTTTCTAATTTGCACTAATGTAATCACATCCAAATGCAAATAAACTTTAACCCAAAACCAATAAATTTCAAACCAAATTGAATTTAGTGTAGCAATACATTCACTCTTTCAAACATAAACCAATAATCATAAGTAGCAACCATCAATCATGCCCAGGAAACATAATCAAAATGTAACATTATAAACACAATTAAATGAATATGCGTACCTTATTGTTAATTACCACACCCCAATTTAATCGCAAACTTTATATTCTAATATCACTCCCATAATTTAGGGGTCCTACATTAAAAGACATGTGCACTGATCATTTCATTGCACTTAGTGTTCATAAAACCCTTCATTGGAGCATTTGCTTTTCTAGTGTAGAATATTGGCCCTTTTTTTATATGAGGTGTTTAAGCATCCATTCAAATCCCAGTTAAGTGATCATTAAGGAACTAAATGGGTATTAACTAGATTACATTTTTCTAACTACCATCTTTTTTGGCGCTAGGAAGTAAGAAGAATGGCTGGCTAGTGGTGACGGAGCATTTTAAGATCCATCCCCATTGATGCTCTAGTAGCATATAACAATCCATGCATGTGTGACCTGAAATTGCCACTTTACATTGGTTTTATTACTACATATCCTTCCAGCTTGCCATAACACTCTATTTATCACCCATACTCATCATGACCTTCAATGACTACTCATAATATCACATGTATACCACCCATATGCCACCCATGTTCATCTACAATGCGAGTTCATGGACTGTGAAATTTCTAGGGCCTCACATTCCACCCCCCTTATAAAAATTTTGACCTCAAAACTTAGGTAAACAGGTGGGGGTATCTTGTTCCCATAAATCCCTCCAATTCCCATGTCGCTTGATCTTTTGTGTGATTTGAAATTTCACTAGATGAATGACTTTGTTCCTTTGCTACTTCTCCTTAATGTCTAATACTCAAACCGGCTATTCAACATATTGAAGATTCTCCCTAATTTGAATTTCTTTGGGTGTTGACACATGGGAAAGATCTGACTCATATTTCATTAAGGATGATAGATGGAATATGTCATGGAACCACTCAATGATGGTGGCAATGCAATGTAATATGCCACTTTGTCGATTAGCTCCAAGATCTCATAAGGACTAATGAATCTCGGGCTCAATTGGCCTTTGGTGCAGAATCGCACTGCACCTTTCATGGGAGAAACTTTTAGGAAAACTTTGTCTCCCACTTGAAATTCTAGATGACACCTCTATGTATCTGATAAGTGAATTATATTCACTTATATTGTATCTGAATTAGCCAACTTTTGACATGTTCTTGAGTTTTTCTCGTGTATCTATGGTTTACATATCTACATTTGATCGTAGGCACATGAATGCACAAAAGAAGAAAAATATACACAAAATAGGAATAAGGAAAAGGAGCAAAATGAAAAAATTAGAATGATGAACAAATCATGGAAAAAGGGAAGAAATTAAAAGCCAATAGTGTGATGCCATAGCATCCTTTTCAGTGCTGTGGCATGGAAGTTTTGAAGGAACTAGCTTTGATGCTGTAGCATCATTTTTTGATGCCATAGCATCTTCTAGAATCAAGGAAAAACACAAGTTTCCAGCAGCTTTGATGCCTCAGCATCACTTTTTGATGTTCTAGCATCCATGCAGACCAAGGCAATATTCCTCTTTCCAGTAGCATTGATGTTGCAGCATCATATTTTGGTGCCACAACATCCTTCTAGACCAAAGAGAAAGTAATGTTCCAACAATGTTGATGCTGCAACATCCATTTTGGTGCTACGACATCCATCCAGAATCAAGGCAAAGTGCATTTTGATGCCATAGCATCCCTCTTTTATGCTGCAACATTGAAGTTGGAGACAAGATTCTAGATTTTCTGAGATTGCTTGGGAACAATGATGAATTTTTTGGAATTGCTTAGAAATGTTGCAAAATGACAAATCTTCAAGGGAAGAAGTATAAAAGCAAAGAGAGGTCGCCCTAGATGATAATTGGGAGAGTTTAGGAAATGTTTTTGGATTTTATTAGACAGGTCACCATTTGTTGAATGATATTGCATTTAGAATTGACACTTGGAAGAGGTAATTCTAGATGAGATCTAAACATGATGACATGTAGTGATAGATGAATTGGGAAAGTTTTTGGGTTATGCGAGATTATTCAAGGGAATCGTAAATCTTACTGCAATCTTAATATTTCAATTTTTATAGGATATCAAAATTGGGATATTGAGAATAGGCACTTAGCCTGACCCTCGGAAGAGGGGGTTAAGTGCATTGGGATTCTTGATTTATAAATTGATAAAAATAATCAATACATAATATGTTAAAGAGAGCATGATTGAAACACAAGCGAAGTCAATCCTCTAGATGCTTCTTTAACTTGATTTCTTTCCACCAAGAACTTGTTCATTTCTATCTCTTATTTGAATTTGTATTATTTGATTCTCCAGATAAAATTGAGATTATGCACTGCAAAAGCTAGCGACTAATAAAAATAACCAGTCCCTATAGAGATGATATTCACTCATCATTTTATTACAAAGCTTAACGCCTTGCACTTGCGAATTATTTACAGTGAACAAGTTTTTGGCATTGTTGCTAGGAATTGGCATATTTTTTTTATTCTTCACTAATATTGCTACGAGATAATTTTGATTTTAATTTGTAGTCTTCAATTTTATTATTATTACTTATTCTAAAATTTTTTTTTTCTTCCATTTGTAATTGTTTTGAATTTTGATTGCTTTCTTCTTAGTGCATGCAAGATGCCATGGAGCTTGAGTTAGCTCCATTTGATCCAGAAATTGAAAGAACCCTTCCTGAAATTAGGAGAACGAAGCAAGCTGAATCAAGCAAGATGGAGGACCCATGTGGTGAATGAGCAATCAAGGACTACTTCAAGCCAATAGCCAATGATAACAATACAGAAATTACTGTCCCTGCATTCAATGCTAACAATTTTGAGTTAAAGCCTTCCTTGATTAATATGGGTCAACAAAATTAGTTCGTAGGTTCTCCATATGAAGATCCAAATGTTCATCTGCCCAAATTCAAAGAAATTAGTAATACAATCAAGATGAATGGAGTCCCATATGAGGCCATCAGGTTGAGATTATTCCCTTTGTCTTTTAGGGATAAGGCAAGAGTATGGTCGCAAAGGCTTCAACTAAGAAGCATTACCACTCTGGATGAAATGGTGGACAAGTTCTTAACAAAGTTCTTCCCACCAGCAAAACTATTCAAATTAGAAGTGAGATTGGACAATTCAAATAGATGGACTTCAAGCCACTCTATAAATGCTGGGAGAGGTTCAAGGATTTGATCAGAAGGTGCCCTCAACATGTTTTCCAGATTGGCTTCAAATCCAATTGTTCTACAATGGATTGAATTGTCACATAAGAATGATTGTAGATGCTACCTCTAAATGTTCACTAATGGGAAAGAGTATAGCAAAAGCCTATTCTTAGCTTGAAGAAATGGCTTCCAATACATTTGCATGGCCCAATGAACACAACATGGTTAGAAAGGTGGCTGGTTGTTTTGAAGTGGATCACATCACAGCCCTTACAGCACAAATGTCATCTCTCACCCATCAACTTGCCATAGCCAATTCATCATCAAAGGGTGCCTCATTGATAGGAGAATATCCTTCTGTAGTTGGATCATATATGATTATGGATTAAGTTAAGGAAGAGGCATAATTTATGAATAATAGGGGCTAAAACAATTATCGTGGGAACCACATGCAGAATCAATACAATCCAGGGTGGAAGAACTATGAAAATCTTTCTTATGGAAATCCAAGGAATGCCATTAACCCCCCTCCAGGTTTCTAATCTCCTTAACAATGTCATCCAGCAAAAAAGAAGCTAGCACTTGGAGATCTTATGACCAGTTTTGTAATTGAGAGCCAAACTAGATTTTCAAGAAATGAAGCAAGATTGGATAACATAGAAACTGGCATGGGAAACATAAACTCTTCTATCAAATCATTGAAGACACAGATTGGACAACTAGCAAGCTCTCCCAATAATTCAAATAGGGGTAATTTTCCAAGCAACATGGAAAAGAACCCAAGGGAGCAATGCAATGTTGTAACATTGAGAAGTGGTAGAGAATTGGAGTCTCCAAAGAAGAGGGAGGAGACACCTTCTTTCTCACAAGAAGGAGATCAAGAAAGTGCACAAAGACAAGTGAAAGAAGAAAGAAATGAAGAACCAAACAGGGAAGTTTCAAAACCAGGGAGAATTTCATTTCCTAACAACACTCCTATTTTGAAAACTTAACTTCCTTTTCCTCAGAGATTTTGAAAGAAATAAATAGATGATCAATTCAGCAAATTTCTTGAAATATAAAAGAAAATTCATATTAATATTCCTTTTGTAGAAGCTTTGGAGCAGATGCCAAATTATGCAAAATTCATGAAGGAAGTTATGTCGAAGAGAAGGAAATTTGAAGAATTCTAGATAGTGAAGTTTACAGAAGAATGCAGTGCCATATTGCAAAGAAAACATCCTCAGAAACTAAAAGATCCAAGGAGTTTCACTATCCCATGTGCTATAGGAAAATCTTCATTTCACAAAGCTTTATGTGATTTAGGTGCATCTATTAATCTGATGCCTCTTTTGATTTTTTAGAAACTTAGATTGGGAGAAGTGAAGCCAACCACCATCACATTGCAACTAGCAGATAGGTCTTTGACCCATCCATGGGGAATTATAGAAGATGTGTTAGTGAAGGTGGATAAGTTCATCTTTCCTATTGATTTTGTGGTGCTAGACATGGAAGAAGACCATGAGGTGCCTCTCATTCTGGTAAGGCCATTCCTTGTAAATAGAAGATCATTGATTGATGTTCAACTAGGTGAGTTAACCTTAAGAATAAATGAAGAAGAGGTAAATTTCAATATTTACCATGCCATGAACTATCCAGTTGAAAAGAGCACTTGTAACAGAATTCAAAATTGTGAATGAATTTGTAAATGCAATTTTTAATGATGAATGCATTAATGATCCATTAGAAAATTTCATTGAAAATTTGTTAGCCAGACTATGATAGGTTCTAAGGAGGTCAGAGAACAAGTCTCAACTTTCGAGATGGTATCACAAGAGAAAACCAGCAAAACTAGCAACAATGTGGAAACATTGGACGAAGAAGCAGTTGTGAAAGAAGTGAAAGCTGCATTGGAATTGAAATAATTGCTAGATCACCTTAGGTATGCATTCCTAGGCGATGATTTGACATTTACAGTGATCTTTTCTTCTTCTTTGATAGGTTTGGAAGAAGAGAAACTACTTCGAGTGCTAAGGGAACACAAATCAGCTATTACATGGTTGATTGAGGACATCAGAGGAATAAGTCCAGCCATTTGTAGGCATAAAATTCTGATGGAAGAGTCTTACAAACCTTCCCAAGAGCATCAAAGATGACTTCACCTTGCCATGAAAGAGGTTGTACGTGTTGAGGTTTTGAAATTGCTCAAAGCTAGTATTATCTATGCCATCTCCAATAGTGAATGGGTTAGTCTAGTCCAATGCTTGCCAAAGAAAGGTAAGATGATAGTGATCAACAATAAAAATAATGAATTAATACCCACTAGGATAGCGATTGGGTGGTGAGTATGCATTGATTACAAAAAACTGAACAAAGCCACTAGAAAGGATCATTTTTCGTTGCCTTTCATTGACCAAATGCTAGACCATTTAACAGGCTATGATTATTATTGCCTTCTTGATGGTTACTTAGGCTACAATCAGATTGTGATAGGCCTAGAGGACCAAGAGAAAATAACTTTTACCTGCCTATATGGTACATTTGCATATAGGAGGATGCCTTTTGGATTGTATAATGCTCCTGCCACTTTTCAACGATGCATGATGGCCATTTTTCATGACATGATAGATAATATCATGGAAGTGTTCATGGATGATTTCTCAATTTTTGGTTATACTTTTAATCAATGCTTGCATAACTTATCTCTTCTTTTGTAGAGATGTGAAGAGATTAACCTTGTTCTTAATTGGGAAAAGTGTCATTTTATGGTTATGGAAGGCATTGTGTTGGAACATAAAATTTTAGCTTGTGGAATGGAAGTTGACCAAGTAAAGATTGCAGCCATTGAGCAACTCCCACCTCCATCCAATGTAAAAGGAATTCATAGTTTCCTTGGTCATTTAGGATTCCACAGGAGATTCATCAAGGATATTTTGAAAATTTCTAAACCTCAATATAATCTCCTTGAAAAAGATACTCTTTTTAATTTTGATGAATCTTGCTTGCAGGCATTCAATACACTGAAGGAGAAGCTGATTTCAGCTCCAATTCTGATGATGCCTCAATGGGACCGACCATTTGAAATCATGTGTGACACCAATGATATTGCAATGGGAGTAGTTCTTGGACAAAAACATGAAAATATCATTAGAATCATCTATTATGCAAGTGTCACTTTGGATGAAGCACAAAAAAATTACACCACAACTGAAAAGGAAATGCTAATAGTGGTGTTTGCATTAGAGAATTTTTGGTCATACATCATTGGTTCTAAAGTCATTGTGCACACCAATCATGCAGCCCTCTGATACTTGTTTGCAAAGAAAGATGCCAAACAACGATTAATTCAGTGGGTCTTATTGTTGCAAGAATTTGATTTGAAAATTCAAGATAAGAATGGAAGTGAAGGCGTGGTAGCTGATCACTTATCTAGATTAGAGCATCCAGAGGAGAAAACTGAAATTCATGAGAGGTTCCCAGATGAGCAGCTTTTTGTGCTACATGGAAAATGTCCTTAGTTCACAGACTTTGTGAAGTACATTGCATGTGGAACCTTACCTCCCAACTTGTCATGGCAATACAAGAAGAAATTCCAACATTATGTTAAGGCTTATCTCTAGGATGAACCTTTGTTGTTCAAGAGATGCACTGATCAGATCATTTGGAGATGTGTTCCAGAAGAGGAAGTGCATGACATCTTGTAGTGCTACCACTCATCTCCATTAGGAGGTCATCATGGTTCCAATAAGACAACTGCAAAAGTTCTCCAATCAGGTTTTTATTGGCCCACGCTCTTCAAAGACAACTATAAGTTTGAAAACTTGTGATTGCTGTCAGTGAACAGGCATAATTTCAAGAAGGCATGAGCAACCATTGACAAATATCCTTGAGTTTGAGATTTTTGATGTTTAGAGAATTGATTTCATGGGATCATTTCCAATTTCTTTTGACCACTTATATATTCTACTTGTAGTGGACTATGTTTCTAAATGGGTGGAAGCAGTGGCCACGACCACCAATGATGCAAAAGTAGTGCTGAAATTTTTGCAGAAAAACATCTTCACCAAATTCGAGACACCACAAGCAATTATCAGTGATGAAGGCTCACATTTCTGCAATAAGATGTTCAACAACTTGCTTTCAAGATATGGTGTGAGACACAAAGTGACCCTTGCTTATCATCCTTAAGAAAATGGGCAAGCAGAAGTTTCAACCAAGAAATCAAACAAATTCTAGAAAAGACAGTCGGCTTGAATCGAAAAGATAAGTCTAGGAGACTGGATTATGCGTTGTGAGCATACAGAACAACATTTAAAACACCAAAGTATGTCGCCATACTAGTTGGTGTTTGGAAAGGCCTGTCATCTCCCAGTTGATCTAGAAAACAAGGCATTTTGGGCTGTGAAGAAGTTAAATTTCAATTTTGAAACTTTAGGTAAGCAAAGGCTATTCCAGCTCAATGAGTTGGAAGAATTCTGCAACGCAGCTTATGAGAATGCAAGGATTTACAAAGACTATACCAAGCAATGGCATGACAAGCTTATCATCAAGAAGGAACTCCAACAAGGCCAACAAGTTCTGCTTTTCAATTCTAGGTTGAAGTTGTTTCCTGGAAAGCTGAAGTCATGATGGTCTAGCCCTTTCACTATGAACAAAGTGTTTTCTTATGGAGCAGTGGAGCTACAGACACATGATGGCAGGACATTTCAAGTGAATGAGTAGCAAGTCAAGCCGTAGTAGTATGAGTATGAAAGGAAAAGTGGTGACGTCATCCACTTCAAAGAAGAAGAATGAAGTCAATCATAGTTGGGCTAAGATTATATACCAAGCGCTTCTTGGGAGGCAACCTAAGTTCTCTTAGCTTTATTTTCATTCAATTACCTTGGGTTAGTTAGATTAACAATTTCCTTTAAAAACTTAGCTTTATTTTCTTTCTTATAATTGCAATAAATTTATGTTGTTGATTTGAATAATTGTGGTATTTGGCAGGTTAAAGCATTTATTTGGAATCCAAATTTAATAAGAAGATATAAAATTTTTATCTAAAAATAGCCACTATGTGAAGAAGATAGAATTTGAATTTAAAGGTCAACTAGCCATTGGATGCTACAGCACACAAAAATCATGTCGCGACATCATTTCATGCACGAGCAACATAAGGGAGTCAGCAAGTTTTATGCTACAGCATCACTTCAACTTGGCCGAGCATGAAGGAGTCTACAAGTTTGATGCTACAGCATCAAAACATGAAGCTATGGCATCACTTCAACTAGGCCGAGCATAAAGGAGTCAGTAGGTTTAATGCTATGACATCAAAACATGATGCTATGACATTAGTTCAATTAGGCTGAGCATAAGGGAGGCAGCATGTTCAATGCTACTTCATCAACAAAAGATGTTGCGGCACAATTTTTAGCATGTAGAACAAATTGCAAATAGCATGTGCGATGCTACGAGATCAACAAATGATGTTGCAGCAAACCCCTTCAAGCACTCACACGTGCAAACAGTCTCCCATTTAAAATCCACGATGTCACGGCATTCCCAATCCCTCACTCCCTTTCATTTCATCCTTCTCCTCTCCAAACCCTAAAGCAACAAAAACACACCCCTACTCATCCCTTCCAACTCTCTCCATCAATTTGTGCTTCCATTTCTTTTCTCCCATCAAAAACCAATCACCATCACCATTCTAAACCTCACCCTAGATCTCTTTCGAAACTTACCTCACCACGACATCTCCAAGGTAGCCCCAATCTCCATCATCTCTCCATCAAGCAAGCTTGCAAGAGTTCAGGCTTCAAGTAAGTTGATTTTCACTCAAGAAGTTTCATTTTCCCCTTGGTTGCTTGCCAAAAGGAAGAAGACTTTGGTTATTTGGTCGTTGGTGGAGAAGAGAGGCTTATACATTGTGGTTGTTCAATAAAATGCTTGGAAAAGATATCACCTCTCATGTGAAATGCTTCTCGTAATTATTGTGTGTAGTGCATAAGTTAGAAACCATTGAGAAGAGGTGCATTATGAATTGGGAAAGAACATGTGTTGTATGCAATCAAGTTTGGTGCCACATCTCAACTATTTGACAAAACTCCTATGCAAAAATGGGATTGTTTTGTGTGTGAATTTGGGGGATATTTCTACATTCCACTGCATTGTTTGCTCAGGCCACCAAGGAATCCGAGATAGAAAACTTGTGAAAACTCATTGGAATGGTGTTTGTCCCGGTGTTTGTGGACAATCTTCATTGAAGCAAGTCTTGTGTTGGGTAGTTGTCACTGCATAAAAAAATTATGGTTTACACTTGGAGGTTTGGGGTGGTTACTTGTTATTCTTGGAGCATTTGTGCATTGAACTCTATTCTCTCCCTTTCATTCCATTTAATTATGCCTCCAAAAGGAAAGAAAACGGTCACTACAAGTCCATCTAAAAGGAAATGGAGTGCCAAATCGAGACCCCCAATCAAGCCAACTTTTATATGTCCAGAAGCAGAGGAAAGGTACAATAATTCCATAGTACACAAGATGTGTATTAAAGAGAGGGCTATTGATAATCCTATGAGAAGTATTCATGCTGTGATTGAGTGAAGGCAATGGGGTGAATTTGTAAAGTGACCAAGTACTGCTCTTATTCCTGTTGTGAGGGAATTTTATGCAAATGCCAAGGAACATAAAAACTACAAGACATTAGTAAGAAGCAAATGGGTTCCATTTGATTAGACCACTATCAATAATCTATACCAATTGCTAGATATACTAGATGATGATTATTCAAGGCTCAAAGAAAGTGGTCCAAACTATGAAGAGATATTTTTGTCTCTTGCAAAGCACAACATTGAATGGAAAAGATCCAGGCATGGAGCGATCAGCTTTCCAGAAGCCAGCTTACAAATAAACTGCAAGATATGGCATTACTCCATTTTTGCTAGACTGCTACCCTCTAACCATTTTTTAGGAGTTTCCAAGGACAGAGCGGTATTCAATTACGCCATATAGAACAAATTATTGATTGATGTGGGCAAAATCATTGAAGCCTTAATACTGCATATGGCAAGAGGTACTCCAGGCGATTTTGGTCACCCTTCATTAATCTATGACCTATGCTTATAGGCAGGAGTGGCTACCAGCCCTTCTGAGAAAATTCAACAACCCAAGCCGACCATCATCTGCTAGCTCTGTGGCTCCCCCTTCCAATTTCTAGGATGCAATTCAACAACTTAGCAAATTGATTAGATGGCAACAAGAGATGATCATTAATATGATCATTTGATGCAATGCCACCTTGCATTGGCCTCAGAGATGCCCACTTGATTAGGCAAGCTAGTTCAGTTTCCTTTGCCTTGAGTTTTCCTCTCCTACCCACCAGCTTACGATGCACATGATAGCGGAGCTAAGGATGCCACTACTAATGAGCCTGAAAATGATATTGAATCCGACATTGAAGAAGAAGATGATACTGACAGTGATGACTGAGTCCATTCAGGGAAGTTTTTGTGCTTTATGCTTTTCATACATTGAGGACAATGCCTTGCTTTAAGTGTGGGGTAAATTTGTGGTTATGTGTTTAGTTTTGTTATGTGTGATGGTAGTCATGTGTTTGCTTTAACACTTTATTTAGTTATTGTTTTGCTATGATTATGTTTAGTTGTGTGTTTAGATTTGTTCAGTTTTTGTGTGTGTTGCTTTAATAATTCTATTTCGCTATTGTGAGTGATTGTGATCATATTTTAATTGTGAAAAAAAATATTTATTTTGAACATTGGTCAGGATCATAGTGGAAAACCCATGAGATGTAAAAGATACACAATAATGGCCAAGATGAACATTATGAATATCATCATTATCTATATGTTTGACATGATCACATATATAAACTACTTTAGATTTTGTATACACATCTATCACATAGTTGTTTCTTGAATCCATTGACTACTTAGCAAGAGTTGTTTCTTGAATCCATTGACTACTTAGCAAGAGTTTAGGCAACTAAGTATGCATGATTTAGTTTGAACTCCAAAACTCATTGCTACTATTGTTTGAGACTAACATTAAGTTCATCATTTATTTGGGGGGGTCACAACTCATGAATCGAAAAGAAGATAAGTTTGGGGGTGTGATAGTAATACAACCCAAGAATTGGGTGGATCACATTCCAAAGAATTAAAAAGAAGGCAATTGTAACAAATTTGATAGTAATACAACCCATAAAAAAGGAAAACAAGTAGTGTAAAGAAGAAAATAAATAAGGGTAAACATCATATACTAATCTATTGTAGTCTCATT